>CM023626.1:17099535-17182035 GCA_013358685.1 Antennarius maculatus | reverse complement strand
CTTCCTGTCGCGTGCTTCCGGGAATAGAAGCAAATTCTCACCCGAGATTAAAAAAAAAGTGACAAAAGACGGACCTTTCAAAAGGCTTTTTTTTAAAAAAAGCGTCTTCTTTTCTTTCCTCTTCTGAGCAATCAGGTGTCTTGCGAGCGCTCAGTTCTTTTTTAGATTACACAGCCTGATTAGCTGCTTTTTTTTTTTTTGGTCTTGAGACGCACAGACTGGAGCTGCTGGAGGAGACTTTCTTTCTTTGACTGATTCCTGCTTCCTTGACCTCCAGAGCGATCCTGTCACGCGGCATTTTCATGCGCTCAACGCCCCATAATAATCAAATCTGCTCCTGCATTAAGCAGTCAATCAGCATCGCTGTTTACGCTTCACATCAAGTGTGTGTGTGGGGGTGGGGGGTGGGGGGTGGCAGTAATCACTCAGGAATCTGCTGTTTTCCAGAGGGGAATCCAAAAAAAGTGTGTACTGTAGGTGCTTTCATTTCCTTTGTCATCCACGCTGTTCTCATTGCAGAGACGCTCCATGCATTCATCTGTAACAGACAGGTATTTAGAAATACTAAAAAAAAAAACCCCGCGCAGGTTTTTGAAGCCTCATCATTCAAATCGATGCTTCTCCCAGGATTCCTCGCCTCAATTACCGCCGAAGTCGTCTCCCCCTCCAAGTTGTGCTGCAGCTCTTTAAGATGAAACTCCACTTAAATGGAATATGTGGGTGTTTTCCTGGCAACCAAATATCAGCGTGAGCCGTGCACCCATGTACACACACACACACACACACGCGCGCGTACACGTGTTCACACCAGTGCCGTTCACACCCCTGATTCCCTTTAGGGTCGACCCCTCACCCCCAAAAATAGAACTTTAATTTACAAATCAAATTCAGCTTCTACATCAATTTAAAAATCTTTAATATAGGTTGTAAAACTTTTTTTATTTCATCAAAAGAGAGGGATGAGAAGAAGACAAAGCAGGGAAAGTTATTGGCTTTATTTCTTATGTTTGTCTCCTTATTTATGATTTGAATCAGAGCCTCATTTGATGGAGGTGTAAGAAAAATATAGTACAATACTGTGGAATTTGTTTTTCTGATATTTTCAATAACAGTGTACTTTCATATTTCATCCGGTTTGACTTTTTTTTGCTCATATCACCACAATAATTTTTAAACATCGCTGAAATCACATTAAATAAAAATGCATAAAGAAATGATCTTTATTATTTGACAAATTCCATTAAATTCAAATTGATTGATGGATTTCGGTATTGCATCACCAAATTCTGGCTCAAACACTTTTGAATATTTAAAATTTTTTCTTGTGGATTAAAATCATAAATTTTTAAATTGACCACATTTTCCAAATAATTTGAAATTTGTTGCAAACTTCCAACAAATTTCAAAAACTCGCTTTAAATGTTAGAAGGATTCGATCTGATGTGCTGCTCCTGTGTGTGTGTGTGTGTGTGTGTGTGTGTGTGTGTGTGTGTGTGTGTGTGTGTGTGTGTGTGTGTGTGTGTGTGTGTGTTGTGGGCCGGGGGGGGTCCCTGTGGTGGACCATTGTTTGGGTGTTCTCTTTATCTAATGGGTTTTGCAGTGCTGGTCAATCAGGCCTCGGTGTGGTCGGTAATTACCCCGGAGAACTGCCCCCCCCCCCACCACGATAATAACAACCACCTCACATCAGCCGTGACTTTCCACTCCTGATTGGTTCAATCGAGCCGATGGGATGGCGGTCCGGGTGCGGATCGGATTCCTGCTTCTTCAGAGTGACTGAAACTTTTCCTGCTAACAGGAAGAAGCAGAACGCCCCTGGTGGGGGTGGGGGGGGGGTGTCGTTGGTGACTCTCCCCCTGTCTTTATTCACCCCGAGCAGAAACCAGGTGACTCTAGGAAACAGAAAGAATTTGCGTAGAGGAAAAAGCGCCGTTTGATTTCCGCCCATCTCCTGCAGCCCACCTAGAAACCCTGTCACGGGGGGGGGGGCGAAGCTGGCTCGGTAAACACCGGTGTGTGTGTGTGTGTGTGTGTGTGTGTTTAGTTTACAGGGCATGCCAAGAGGCTGTTTTCCGGCGGGTCGGGCGTCTGTAAACAAGCGCTACAACGGCAGCCACACTCTCCCACAATCGGAGGTGGCACTCTCTGAAGTGTGTGTGAAATGTGTGTTTGTCTTTTTGGCATTCCCTCTTATTCCAGCCCATCTGGAGACGGAGGAGAGCTGGGGGGGGGGGGGGGGGGGGGAGAGCAACCCCCGATCCGATGGGCCACCAATGGGTGATGAATTATTCCCTGTCTGAGACTCAGCATTGGTGTTATCACAGAGGCTGCCACTGCAGCGGGATGACAGCGGTGACAGCCCCCCAGAAAAGATTTAGTGCTGACAAGTGATACTTCCTCATAATACATCTCCCTGGCCCTCTCCCCCCTCTCTCCCCTCTCTCCCCCCGTTCCACAGCCTCTCCAGGCACCGGATGAGCTTTTTCATCCCTCGACTTCTATTTGTTTAAGTGGGCAAGGTGTGTGTGTGTCTGTGTGTGTGTGTGTGTGTGTGTGTGTGTGGGTGGTGTGGAGGGAGGGAGGGGGGAGCGTGGCACACTAGGTGCACTAGATCACCTTGGAGGGGAGTCGTGGCTCAAACCCAGACGTGTGTGTGGAGTTCTTGTGTCGCAGCGACACACACACGTGTGACTTGTCACCGCGTTCCATTAGGGGGCTCTCGTGCTTCAGAAATGTCTGTTTGTCTTCTTTTTCTGTACCGCTGCAGTACTAAGACATATTTCCCTACTTGTTTCCTCTTTTTCTCCCATCTCTTCTTCTTTTTGTCCCCCCCCCCCTCCCAGAAAAGGTCACGTATCGCCTACAGTGATGAGGTGCGCAACGAGCTCCTGGGAGACGACGCCGGCTCCTCTGAGAACCAGGTGAGGTGCTAATCAGGGGCCCGGACGACAACAGTGTGTGGGTGGCTGACCGGCCCCTTGGGTGAGGTGGGGTGGGGTGGGGTCCCACCCCCACCCCCCTTCATCGTAGGGGCCATCGAGAACCGAAACCGCGGCATTGTCGCTAAGTCATGCGGAAGGAACACTGTTTAATGCAAAGCCGGGCCGCCGGAGAGCGAGCCCAGGGCATGGGAGCTAAAAGACACACACACACACACACACACACACACACACACACACACACACACACACACACACACACACACACACACACACACACACACACACACACACACACAAAAACACACACCTCAAATCCAGAACCCGGCCCCCAATCGGCCCACAGCTGTTCTCCAGCCGTGTGTGGACTCAGGCCAATAATAGACCCTCCATAAAGACACACACACACACACACACACATACACACACACACACACACACACACACACACAGGCGGTGAACCTGCAAAATGCAGAGATTCCAAATTTAAAAAAAATGCATTTTGTTAAAATCCGACATGAAAAATATCACTAAGATACTTTTGTGCCGTCCTCCAGAGAAACGATCCGCCCTCTTCTAAATATTTAAATGTGATTTAACTCCAGGCTTTAATCTAAACACAAACTCCTGATGGTTTTGATCTATTATCTATCGGCGTTTTGACGACGGTTTTATTGTTCATTAAGACGACGACAGACGCGCGGCGAGCTGCAGCTCAGCCTGTTGAATCGGAGGAAATCGGAACAACAGACAAACACTTTTTCAGCCGCGTCTACAAAAGCTTCATTCACAGCCGCTGGGAAACCCAGAAGAAACACAATTATCTGGAATTGTGATCTTAATTGGCCAAAATGCACCGCATGTTATTTTAAACTTAAGCCGTTTGGAATCAGTTGTTTTTTGAATAAATGCAGGACGGCATCAAAACGGAGGAACATCAACGGATTCAGCAAACGGCGTCTTAACGTTAAGACGCGTTTACCTCGTGCTCACCTGCACAGCTGCCACTCAGACGCAGCGCTCAACTATGACCAAACGCCTTTTGACTAATTATATAGAGCCTTTAGAATCGGCTGTCAACTTGGAGGGGTTACCGCGTCTTTCTCTCTCACACACACACACACACACACACACACACACAGACTCACACACACATGCAAATAAATGTGCAGAAAAGACAAAACAAAGATGAATAGTCACATGCATATTTGCACATTTAGTCCCGCAGCGCTTCATGTGAGTATATTTAGATGATTCTCAGCTCAGCAAAGCTAAATAAAGTTGTCTGTATTTTTTTTTTTGAACATTTCCCTATTTCCATTTCAATGATGACCCATGAACCACACATCTGACAAACATATGTATCGCGAGCCACGATGTGTAATTGAAATGCATATTCCTGGCAAATTAGCGAGACACAAAAGTGACTTTGACATTTTTATGCACAAGTTGGAAGAAGATCTGCTGTCAGAAACGTCACGTTTGAGACTGACGAGTTCCGTCGCCATCCTGTGGAGGTAGAAGCAGAAAGATAAACATCGCATTTCAAATCTTATCTCCCTTTTATTAAGAAAAAATCATCTGAAATATCTAAAAGTAATATTTATTCATCTAGAATCCACAAGCATCAAGGAAATAAAATAAATCTATGCAGAATTAATATTATGGAATGAATGTTTTTTGTTCAAAATATAGAAAATTGCTGTAAATTGCTTTTAAATATTTGATTATAGTTTAGGAGAATTGTCAAATTTCAAGGCATTTTTTTTTATTCATCAAATTTAGAAAAACAATAAAATGTTAAATTCTTTTAATTCTTGCTTGAACAAATTCTCATTTCAAATCAACATATTGATGTAAATTCTCTCATTTTGAATAAAATGAAAAATAACAAATATTTATCTTATTTAAAAAAAAAAATCAGTGACATTTTCTCTTGTTTTATTTTATTCTCTCAATTTCTATTTTTGAAAAAGATGACTACTTTTTAATTATATGTAAAAAAAAACAACATTACAAATTATCGAATTGTAAAAAAAAAATTCCAATTAATGTGTTTGATGTGATATATTTAAAAAAATAAAATGATACATTATATTTCAAATTCACCCAAAGACTTCCTGCTTGGGGGGCAAAAGCAAAGCAAATAAATGATACACACCCCCCCATCCTTTTTTTTTTTTCCTGCAGGTGCTACGTTTTACCTGCTTCTCATTTGAAAACTTGTGCAGATAAGACTCGTCTTGCTGTGAGTGGAGTACTCGGAACTTCAGGGTTTTTTTTTTTTTTTTTTTTAATCTAACGAGACGGCGGCGATAGCAGAGAGGGGAAAAGACGGCGGGGGCCGGGGCAAGTCGGTCAATTTAATTCCTGACGATCTGAAAGGGGTCAGGATCATTTCATATAGCCCTGGCTGAGCAGATCATTACCAGTCACAAATCTGTTGGTTACATGGCAAGGATTTATAGCTAAGTAAATAGGGAACCGTCATAAGTTCTGAAAATGGCGTGTTGGCCCTGCGATAATGGCTAAAGGACGATTTAATAGAGTTGGGCATTTATTCGTTATCTGTATGCGGGCAGAGCCTGAATTGGCACTATCGCTGTTTTTTTTAATAATGTGGTAGGCTGCTGTTGCACTATTTCTTTCTGTTTCCTCTGCATGCAACGCACGCACACACACGAGCGCCACACACAAAGCAGCACACACATACACACACACACACACACACACTCCTCACACACCAACACTATACGGAATAGTTTCGATTTCAGTCGCAGCAGAAGGCTTGGCCACAAGAGATTGTGCCGGTTTGAGCCGGCGCGGACCAGATTTTACAGCCTACAAAGGAAGCAGATTACCACTTGTATCGAATTCCGTATTGGATAAAAAAAAAAAATAAAAAAAAAGAATCTTTTGTTTGAAAAAAAAAAAAAAAAAAATGCTGATTATCATAACAGAAAAATTGCAGCAGTGCAATTCTGAATGCTGGCCGGCATCACAAAAAACACAAGGCGAGGCGCTCATGCAGGAGTAATTATAACGTTTCTGTGTTGTGTGTGTTTGCTGCTCTCTATCTCGTCGGCGACGCCAGCATCGTCGTTGGCGGCGCCGTCGAACGGATGCCAGAGGAAAATATAAAGTGAAACAGGAAGAAACCGGCGCTCCTCGAGACCCCCCTCGTATAGTTTTAACAAACCCTCCTCGAGGACTCGCAATCAGCCGGGCGGCACAAATGAGCTCCAACAAGTTTTGTTTGGTGCTCCATTGACTGACGGCAGAGCCGGTTGGAGGGACGGCAGGATCGGCTCCGGCCCCCCAAACGACCTCCACCACTGTGTGGTGTTAAACTTTGGCCTTTTCAATAATGCATTCTTAGCGGGGAGTCGCCGCTTAACTTAGAAAAAAGACGGCTTCCACTCGTAAGTGTTGCTGTCGACATTCTGGAGGAACGAGAGGCTCCTCGCGCAAAAAAAAAAAAAAAAAAACGTTTACAGAGACCGACTGGTTTTTGATTGGTAGAGAAAAATCACACAGGAACTATTTCTGAGATGCTTCGAAAATAACACCAGGAAAAAATGTGAGATTTAGTCTTATATAAATAGAGCAGACACCTTTTCACGGCTGCATTGTGTCTCTGGCTTTAATGCTAACTGTTTGTGCTCTCTGTGGCTTGTTTGAATTATTTTATTCAGGTTTTTCTGGCCGTCTCCCGCTGCGTTTTGAAGCCCTGTCAGGATTTATTGTCTCTCCCGTTCCCTTAGACTCCATTTAGATCTGCTGACCTTTTATAACCGAGAGATTTAAAAAAACAAATCGCCTCTAAAAGGCAAATCAACACGTTCGTCCCTCTTCTCTTTTTACTTCCACCGTGCCTTCTCCTTCCTCTCTTAAAGACCGGGGCGAGGGAAGCAACGGTTTTTAATTGTGATTAAGCATAATTAATGTCGGATGGGACCGCTGCCCTCCCTCAAACGTCGGATTCATTTGTCTGAGACGGAAGGTTTTCCAGGACAGGGAATAAGACGAGCATTTCTTATTTACTTCACTTTAAATTTGATATTCCCTTTCATCAAAAATGTATAGCTGTGCTAAGATTCATTTTTCATGATCTGTGGCTGTCCCAATAATAAGCTGCACTGTGTGTGTGTGTGTGTGTGTGTGTGTGTGTGTGTGTGTGTGTACAGATCCCATCAACAAGCACCTTCACCAACACGTGGAGACGCTCTTTTTAGCCCTTTATCTCATGTTTTTCCTCCACATTTAGAAACTGAAGACTATATTTTACTCGTCTTTTCTTTCCTCCTGCTATAGCGCCTGTCGTCATGTGACTCTGCCGATAATGTTTCTTGATATTGCGAGTGGAGCGATCCATTCCCTCTTTCTTTAATGTGACAGCGCCAGGACTTGATCTTTGTTTGTTCAAAAAAAAAAAAAAAAAAAAAAAAAAAGTCAGCCGGAGCGGCGCGTTTAGCTCCGTTTAATGTGTTTGTCTTGTGATTTGCGAACGCTAAACACACCAACGGATAAATCGTCAGGGTTAATTCTGCACCCAGCCACATGACTGATCTTCCTCCTGCCATGTTTTTTTCCCTGCTGTTTTAATCTCTCCTCCTGCTCTCTCCATCTTCCTCTCTTCTCCCTCTCCTCTCTGCTCTCGTGATGCAGTTGATAAAGTTGCGAGAAGAGGTAAGTGCTTCCTTGCTCCGGCAATTTAAATTCTTCTTTCCCACTGTAATTTCAATTTGCCCTCCTCTCTCCTGCGTCAAATTAAAACCGGCACATTTTGACTGGTTTTTTTTTTTTTTTGTGTGTGTGCACATCTGATTGAACAGCTTGCAGGCCAAAGCAGACGATAATGAATGCACTGAAGGCCAGTTTCTCCAGTTTGTCGTAACTTAAATATCACACAGTGGAGATAAGATCCTATTCCTGATACGTCTTTTTTTGAAGACAAACAGAAAAGGACGGAAGGCTCAGAGTAGTTCAGCTTTTAGACCAACACACTTTCAAGAGGGAGCTGCTGCCAGTCGGATTTAACACCGCTTTATTTCCCTGAATGAGGTGATATTAGTTTTATATTTAATTGGATTAAGGTGCTCCTTTGTGGTTTGATACACTTTGAAAGTGGCGCGTGATGAAAGACGAAGGACGTTTTTTTTTCATCAAACCCATAATCACATGACGCCTCCTTCATTTGAGGGGAACATTTTCTAAAAAAAAAAAAAAAAAAAAGAAAAATGAACAGGAAGTGAGATCAGGGAGGTAAATCTACATATTTGATAATCGATTAGGCAAATCAGCTAACGTTAGCATTCAGCTAACATCGCTGGCTTAAATACAGCCGTGATTGTGTTCATACAGAATGAATGAGCGGAACAAAAACATACATTCCTGCCTCATTTAATGTTAATTAAATTACTATTATTAAACATGTTTTACTTGAAAATCACAAAGACGACTCTTTATCTCCTTCTAATTTACTGTATAAACATTTGACAACTTAAATAATATTTTGATTTAGCTGATTAAAGTTAGCAACACCCCAGAAGGGAAGATCTTGATTAGCTTGTTGCTAAGCTAACTGACTGTCGGTACGTGATTAAACTGTCGTATTTTCTCTTGACGTGATCACACCTGGATTAATCTCTCCATCCGGGCCTCCGTCGTCATGGCGGCACACCTCTGCTCCTCCTCCTCCTCCTCCCTGAACGCCTCCATCGCTAGAACGGGGGTTTGACTCCATCCCTGTCCGCCATTGCTCCCCATCATCGCCGCTTTCCACCCTTCTGCTCTCCCTGCCTCGGAATCAAAGCCTGGTGCAGCTTATACGCACTTAAGCCCTGCTTTTAAAAAAACTATACTTTTTTTTTTTTTTTTTTCCTTCAGCTGAAAAACATGTTTAAATATTTAGCACCCATATTCACAGCTGTTTGACACTTGTAATTCCTCGTCTTACAAGTCCCAAACAAACGGCACCAGAAGATCACACAGTCAGTCTGAATCACAGCTGTCATCATTATTCACTTTGACTCTCCCCCACCCTTATTGAAATAATAAGGAAATCATCTGAACTTTGGAAAATGGTGATAGTAACCGCCTGTGTTTGATATTGAAAAAAGGCAGGAGAGCGAAAAGAAGAGGGGAGAGATTTCTTTTGAGCTCCAGCTGCATTGTTCTGGGGCTCCCTGTTAATAACTCACAACTGAAGATTGTATCTCCACGCAAAAAAGCACAACAAAAAAACACCATTTTCAGGGTTCCTAAGAAGATCTTTGTTCAAAATGTAGGTGTCAGATGAAAAGGCATACATGCATAGGCAGGAATGGCTGGTGGTGGTGCAGGGGGGCTAGGGGGGGGCACTTACAGATGCACAGCATTTATCATGTAATATATTTAAATCCTTTTGCTCCATCAGATAGGACTCAGCTCCTGAGTTTAAAGTAGATTCCCGTTAGATCTGAGCAGACGGAGAATAGATGTCAGGATCGGAGCGTCTCTTAACGACGGTCCGACGACGACACGTTCGTCTGGCCCCACCCCCCACCCTCGCCTCCCCTGGTGATTGGTGGAAATGGGGATCGATAGTTTGGGATGAAGTCGGGAAAAGACAAGAGAAGGAAACGTGACGGGTTCTTCTAGCGAGGGTCACGTGAAGCCTTCCAGAATTTTTTGTGTAGTTCTGCAAACAAGAAAACAGAAAAAACTTCCTGCAGATCAGCTTCAGCTTCAGCTTCAGCTTCAGCTTCAGCTTCAGCATGAAGATGGATCCAGATCGTCTGGAGATCTGCATCGATACGAAACGTAGAAACATTTATTACATCCTGTGAGGCGCTGATGTGTTGTGTGTTCATCCATCTGTCCACCAAATATAGAAAGATGAAACAAAAAGCACCTGACTCGGGCAGCAAAGGGGAGAAAAATGACCTTGAGAAAACTAAGTCAAGGTCAAATTTCGACTTTTGTACATTTTTTTGCATATATCTCAGGAGCCAGATAAGACAGAAAGATGAAACAAAAGGCGTTATATTCAGGGAGGCAAGGGGGATGAAAATTAAATCACAACCTTGACCTTGAAAAACTAGATCAAGGTCAAATTTTCACTTTTACAACTTTTTAGGTACACGTCTCTGAAGCCTGATGAGATATAATCACAAAACAAAAAGCAACATTTTCAGGAAGCCAGAGGCACAAACACGTGTAGGTCAGGGTAAAATGTTGAATTCAGGGGTGTCACAGGATTGTTGTTCGTTTGAAACAGAACCGTCCTGGGTCTGGACTTTGATCCGGATCGGCTTCAGTGACACAAAACCATCAAACCTCCAACCGATGGAAACAATGGGACTTGAATGGAACCGGATCCGTTGGTGTTTCGTGATGTTTGTGCGTTGGTACAAACAGGAACTCTGCAGGATGTTCAGATTTAATTGTCCCCTTCAGTCCCGTCTTGCGTCCTCGGCTGTTGTTTCATTATGGGGGGGGGGGGGGGGGGGGGCGCCATTACCGGATCCTTACCGACTGAACTCTCACCCTTTCCTTCAGGTTCTGTCACCGTCAAACCCGGGGCGCATTATTCTAATGATCACACACACACACACACACACACACATATATATATACACCACCACTGCCACCACACCTCCCCACCACCCACCTACAGTCCCTCTTCCCTCCCCCCTGGCCCTAAAAGAAGACAGAACAAGGGAGAGGGAGAGAGAGGAATTCAGGAAGAGACGGCTTTGAAGTGGCTTTCCATCGCAGCGAGTCTGCCGGCCGTCTCCCCGAGACGTGTCACCTTTGCCGAGAGGGAATAGGAAAATCACGTTTCGAATGGTAATGATAACATACTAATCACTTGAGCTCTTTGAAGCACCCGGGGAGTGCGCTCCTCTGTCAGTATCCCCGGCTGCCTCCTGCTCCCAGGCACATGGGGAGGCGCTGCAGCCGCGGTCTAGGTGTATTAGCTTAAGCATTGCATGTCAATACGTCCCCTCTGATCCGAGGGGGCTCATTATAGCCCCGGCTCGCTGTGTCGCTTCTCTGCTACCACTGCCGCATCCACGTGCCCCCCACCCCACCCCCCTCCACCCCGGAAGAGAAACACCCAGCCACACCCGTCACCAGAAAAGCCC
The DNA here is from genome assembly GCA_013358685.1 of Antennarius maculatus. Taxonomy (NCBI): domain Eukaryota; kingdom Metazoa; phylum Chordata; class Actinopteri; order Lophiiformes; family Antennariidae; genus Antennarius; species Antennarius maculatus. The sequence continues at coordinate 17,170,964 of CM023626.1, read as the reverse complement.
GTTTTACTTACCGCCCGTTTCCCTCCCCCAACCTGACGATTAAAAAGCATCTCCTCCATTCTAAATGACATCTGTCAGCAGCGCTGAGAAGCACCCAAAGCAGAGTGGGGTTGGGGGGGGGGGTGGATGGATGAAGCGAGGATGGAAGGAGGGGGGGGGGGGTTCTCTCCTCCCTTTTCCTCTCATTGTCAAACTTTGAAAACTGTGTCGTCGACTTTTCTCCCTCCACGTTTCTCCTTTTCCTCTGAGTGATTAGCTGATACTCGTTCTGACAGCCCGACCCCAAACGAGAGACTTCCCTTCTCCCCCCCCCCCACCACCACCACCACCACCACCACCGCCACCACCCCACCCTCGGTGCTCGTTTGATGGGCATAAACCCGTGTCAGAGAGGCGGTTGTCACTCGTCGGGGGTTGTTTTTGAGTGTGGCGTGCGTTCCATGTGATCAGTCTCTTAACGCGCCTTATTAGAAAGTCCATCAAACGCGACAACATCCAGTAAACATCCACGTCTGACGGCGCCGTGTGATCCAACGCCGAGGCGGGGAGTCACGCTAGTGGCTGGAACGCAAACATGCAGATGAATAATAGGCGAAGACTAGACTCCTGTTCCTACAGATGATGTATGTGGAGTGAGGTTAGTCCGGTCTATACAGGAAATACAGTAAACCTCGTCTTACGTCGTCAATCTGTTCCAGGAGACGAGATGTAAGTCAGAAAACGGTGTAAGTTGAATTAACAGGTCTCCAGACTGAAGTGGAGAGAACAATTCTCAGTTCTGTACTGTCGTTTCTTTAGGAATGGAATGTAACAGTATTTGGTTCATACAAATCTATTTTAAGCTTACAGTTTTATTTCTGACACACAGTGTGCCCTCAATGCGTTCCGTCAACCACATACGAATAACAAATTCCGCGATAGAGCCACAAACTATTTATTTTATTATTTACTGAACCCCCCCATACTGATATTAAACCACCTTCTCTCAGTATTACCTTTAAAACACTCTGATAGACTGTTTAAAGCTCTTTTGTGTCTCACGGAAGTCCGACACTCACAGAACCTAGCACACTTCTGGACGCCGTCAGCCAGTAGAATGCGTTTCCGGTGTCACGTGACTGCCTACCAAAAAATCCGCGATGAGGCGAAGCCGCGAGCGTTGATGCATGAATTCGCAAGGGATTACTGTATTAAAAAAAAAACAAAACATCTTTGCTTCATCTTCAGCCTCCTCTTCCTGATCGTGGGTCACTGGGGTTGCTAGGGTGTAATAATATGATATTATATGTTATATATGTTATATATTATGTTTTATTCTGATTTATTGTACAGTAACGTGATATTGTTCCATGCATGTTTTCCTTTAAACGGACGTATAATGGAGAACTATGTAACTCCAGTGGACATAAACTGAGGTTTACCTGTATTGGAATAAAAATCTATGATTGGAATATCAGCTTAAATGGGCAGAAATGCAGAATGAACTCCTGGTCTCACTGGTGGAGCTGCAGGCCGTCCTTTATCGATGGCTTCAGTCACTTTAAAATGTAACGCGATGAACATTAAAGTACGCAGGTGTTCCCAGCTGGAGGCTCGGTCCTACCTGTAGCTGAGATCTGTTTAAATCAAACAGGAACACATTCACACCTCATCCCAACACGTTCCACAGCGAGCGGCGTAGCAGCCAGGTATGGACGGGAGTGAACGCACCATCGGTTTGATGAAAGACGCCTTTAAAAGGTGCTGCGTGTGTGTGTGTGTGTGTGTTTTTTTTCCCATACATTTTTACATTTGTTAATACGCGTTGCTGTAATTGGACACCTGAACACAATGAGTGACACATTCCTGCGTTTTGAGCCCCGGAGACGCGACTCAAGGCCGTCCATCAACAGATCTCCTCCCCGCCTCGCTTGTCAGACATGAATTGTTCCGCTTTTAGAGGGAAAAGATGCTCGACGTATCTAAGGAACAGCTCTGGGTTTGTGTACACGCCGCGTTCCAACCTCATCCAACACCTTGATACTCATAAACATCCACTTTGAAAAAAAAAAAGAAAGTTGCCTATCTACTTATTTATGAAGCGTCTCCTTGATGGCGTGTGATTTCAATGGGCAGCCGTGTGGATTGTTGATGGCTGTGAGTGAGGCGAGGCGTGATGCGGTACACACACGCCGTGATGAATGCTCCTCCAAAGCGGGGAGCGTTCCACTTTTGTTTCGTTGGTAATGATGGTCATTTAATATTCGCTCTTGAAACGGACGTGGAAGGACGAGACGGGGGCCCGCAAGCACCTTTTGATAACTTCTTTATCTTTTCTTTACATTTTCTTTGATATAAAACACAACTAGAGCGACTGGGGGGGGTCAGCTCAGATAAACACTTTAACTGGGTTGTTTGTCCTTGGGAGGGGAGGAGAGTTTTATGTTTTCATACGTTCGTACGTTCGTTATGTAAAAACTACATGATGGGTTGTCGTGAAACTTGTCAGCGGGGTGGGGCGTTGTGTCTGGAAGAACTCACTGAAAGATATAGTGTGTGTGTGTGTGTGTGTGTGTGTGGGGGGGGGGGTTCAGGAGGTTTCAATTCCTGAAACCTCCTGGAGGAGATGCTCCAAGATAAATAATTTGATTTATTGAGTGTTTAAGTTAAAAATCCTTACCGTAGTGGATAAATGTTGATTTCCCGCTCTAGATTTCCTCATATCTTTAAACTAAACTTTACCCCCCCCCCCCCCAACGACACGTCGTTCTTGTGTTCATGTCCAGCATCGCTCCCATTGTCATCGTCTACATGCATATATTTGATATTCCATCAGCAAATCGCACATTGTCATCCATGAAGGTTATTGCCAACCTGGCTGCATTGTGTTGTCGCCGTGTGTGTGTGTGTGTGTGTGTGTGTGTGTGTGTTTCTTTGAACGGGGGCCCAGCCTCTCCATCTTTGTTTCTGCAGCTTTATTATTATTTTCTCCATTTGTTGCAGAGAGCGCATCTGTTGGACAACACAGAGAAGCTGGAAAGGTCATCCCGGAGGCTGGAGGCCGGCTACCAGATAGCAGTGGAGACCGGTAGGTATTCTGTTCCGGATGGGGGGGGGGGGGGGGATTCAAGATAGTGAGCGACAGCAAATTGACTCGCTCATAGGCGAGGTGTGTGTGTGTGTGTGTGTTTGGGGAGGAGGTGGAGGGAGGCGTTTGGAGAAAAACCTCTTTCCTTGACGCATGATGACATTTTTGGGGGAACATCAAAGACGAGTCGGGGGGGGGGGGTGTAGAGGCGACAGATCGGGCGCCGGATCTCCTGCTCTGCTCCTGAAGAAAACGTGTGTGTGTGTGTGTGTGTGTGTGTGTGTGTGTGTGTGTGTGTGTGTGAGGTGGGTGGTGCGTCTATGAAAATAAACAACGTCAGCGTTCCTCCTGAAGTTCTTAATTCAGAAAAAAACCCAGCTAATACCACTTTCTACAACCTAAAAAAACTCTTTTCTTCCTGGTTATCAAGGACATTTTTTATCTTAAAATAGTAGAAAAAAAAAAAAAACAACCCTCATTGGGATCTTAAATAGATTTAACCAGTTAGACATTCCTGCTTGCTGTCTTCCTGCTGCCTGTCACCACGTTATGGAGGCAGAGTGTATTCCTCAGAGACGAATCAAAGCTCCTGCTTCAAGTATCAACCGGCTTTCTGCGCCTCCCGTTGTAGTTTTGAAAAACTTTGTCAATTTACACTATAATGGCGGGGTGGCTGGCGCCGGCGACATCGACAGATTTAATAATTCAAGTCGAGGAAGGTTTCGCACGCCGACCACCGGCGTTTGATGTTCCCTCTCTCTCTCCCTCGCATTCATAAATACCAGCCCACAGCCGCTGCTTAAAAATGTTGATTCAGACGCTGCCTCGCATTCTGCGACAGCCGACACAGTTTTTTAAATTTGATCTTCAAGTTCTACCCGGATACTCCGCCCCGTCTCCTCAGCTTAAGTGAGTTCAGCCCTTTCCCGGGTCTGGCGATGATGCCCTTTGACCCCCCCCCCCCCCCGTGTCATCGGTGGCTCCGCTGCGAGCGCGGGCAAATGAGGACAATGCCGGTTTATTCTGCCACCCTGGACCCCGGCCCCGCCCCAGCTGGTGTGTGTGTGTGTGTGTGCTTGTGGGTTGGTGGGGCCTTTAATCCACGACCCCGTTCCTCCAGCTCCGCTGTCGATGGCGACCGTCCGCTCAGATGCACAACCTGAAATGACGGCGTCTCTGGGGTCAAACCAGGGGCACACACACACACACACACACACACACACACACACACACACACACACACACACCTCTCCCAGCTAACGGCGTGTTGGCTCTCAGCCGAGACACTCCCGTGTTCCCACAATGCTCTGCAGTCGCCTTCACCAGCGTTCCGATCACAGTCCTGCCGCGGTTCTCCGACCGTCTGCTCGCACAAACACCAAACTGTTTACTCCAACAAGAAACTCGTTGTAGTTCCGTCTCTTTCACGCCGGGAAAAACACGTAAACGCTGAAATAAAACTGCTAACATTATGAAAATGTTTGAGGAGTTGTCTGCTCAGAGGTGTGCCCCCCCCCCCCCCCCTGCAGACGTTACAGCAACAATTAGAGCGTTAAGTGTTCCTCCAATCAGACGCTGGAAACGCCACAAACCTTAAATCTCCTCCAACATCTAAGCGGAGCAGTTTAGCCTTGTTATTTTTTCGTAATTCAAAGTTGCTTCCTCCATCCACGGCGACACGTTAGCCCCGAAGAACCGTAATCGACCAATGGGGGGGGGGGAGACCAAAAGATATTTCATTTCAAAGCCAGAGATCCCCGACAAAGAAACGGAGCAGACACTCAGCTTTGCCCCCTTTTCTCTTTAGCGCCGGCGATATTTCTCTTAATGACCAGGAACAAAAAAAGCCAGGATGCTTCTAGGTCACATTTATGGTGGTGGTGGGGGGGGTAGGGGGGGGGGGGGAGGACTCTTAGTTCTAGGAAAAGATGAATCTTCACACAAAACCAATTTAGCAGATTTTAGCTTTTTCTTCTTCTTTTTTTTTTTTTCTCCAAATGTCTCCAGAGCATTTAGCAAAAACAAAGTGGTGCCAAAAGCAGTGAGAGCCTTGAGGGGGGGGGTATTTAGCACATCCACCCTCCAGAACCAGCGTCCTCTGTTTGTCTCATAAATAAAGTATAGAACTTCATTAGTGGGGAGCGCTGACTTAAAAGCCCCGGCGTGGCAACAAGCAGACACGGGGCTGCAGCCCCGTTAGAGGGGGTGGGGGTGGGGGGGCACACGCAGTTAGCCACTTTAAAAGCCGTTTGAGTCGGGGGGCATTTGCCCAAACGTGGAAACGTGACTGATGTGAAATCAAAGATAGGCCAGATTGTAGCCGCGTCCCGCCGCCGTCAGGAAGACCCCGAACGATTCATGATTGGTTGTTTCGGAGTAAACAGCCAGAGCAGATTAGCCAGATTAATATTCCGGGTCTAAAATTCACCTCAGGTGAATGTTAGCGTTAGAATATTAGCATCTTTAATGATATTTGTACGTTTGAGCTTTAATTTTAACATCAAATATTAGATTTCGTGGATGAATCCAGACGGAACTTTAAAGTTTGCTTCTCCTTTAAAAACATGGTCATAAATGAGGATAATTTGTTGTTGTATTGTTTTATTTTATTGATTAACCTGCATCCAGTGCGTTTTAACACCTGTTCGGACGTCGGTTTGAATAAATCTTCTATTTGCTGACGCGTCTCGACCTGTCGACCCCTTGAGGACGCAGGAGGCGTGGCTGCTCTGCATGTTAAAGGTGAGAACCAGGCTGAAGGCCGGCCTCCGTCTGCGGGTTCGGGGGGGCCTGTTATCGATCCCGTCTCATTGGGGATTGATTTCAGTCCTCCTTTAGATAAGGACAGACGGCCTCTGCCAGGCCCCCGGGGGTCAAAGTTCACACCCCGCCAGGTAGAGAGCAGCACCGCGGGCCGTGGAGGGCGATAAGCTGATTAGACGGCGTCAATCAAAGCTGCCGGTGACTCCATCGTGACTTTTCCTCTATTTCCTCTCCCCTCATTGGTTTTTTTTTTTTTTTTTTTTCGGTGATGAATCATTGAAGCGACCAACAAAGTCGCAGCCGTCGCCGGGCGAAGCTAAGCAGCCCTGCCGTTGTCACCAAGGCAGACGCACGGGGGCCCCTGTGATGATGTGACGACTATATTAAAGACTACATCAATTTGTTTTACAGCAGTTTGATTTTCGGCTGCAGCGGTGTTAAACGGGAGAGGCGGGGGCGTCGGCGGCGATGGCGTGGGAAGGGAGGGGAGGCGGGAAAGGCGAGCGTCGGCGTCATCCGTTCCAGCTGCGGAGCGAGGGCTGCTGGGACGGACGGAAACGTAATGACGGAGTGACGGAGAAATAAATAAATATGTTCTTTTTTTTGTAAACATAAAAAAAACTCCAGGCTGGCGTTTGAAGCCGAGTGCGGCTTTGAGTCTTGCTGGGAGTCCATGGGCGCTGGAGTGGCCCAGTCGCAGCGCTCCCGTCTGCCCCGACTCCCCTATCTCCCCCCTCCATCTCCTCCTCCGTCCCCCCCACCTCCCCACTCTCCCTTTATTCCTCCCCCTGCAGATCAGACTCCATCGTTCTTTTGGTGCCGGGCCACCAAAGTGGTGTCGCCGCTCCAAATCCATCGGCAAACAGCGAATAGATGACATCATCACTTACTTTTATTATTTTAAGCTGCTTCTATTAATAACCGCTCCAATGTCGTCGGTTCCCCCACTCATGGGGAGTTTTTATTAAATACAATCCTTCAAAAATAAAATAGAATCGCTGCTTTTACTGCGATTTATTATGGATATTTGATGAATGGGATGGATATTTTAGAAATAACCCCAAAAATAATAAATCGTTTATTTTTTATTTCTAAATGTTTTGTTGTTGTTTTTTAAATATTTATTTTCTTCAACGAATTTATTTTAAAAATTAATTTGAACTTTTCTGTGACCTGTTAACAAAAAAATCAATTTGAATCCTATTTTAGAAGCCAGTTTTCAGTCACTACTATGAATTAATATATTATACATATATATATTATACATGTATGTATATGTAATGTGTATATATATGTGTGTGTGTGCAATCTCGATCTACTTATTAACACGTAGCTGAATCCTCCCTCGCCTCTTTTAGCTCATTCTCTCTGTTCTACATTGTAGTTTGAATATTTTAAGGACCTCCTTTTTCATTTTTCTTTTTTAAAAAAGACAGTTTGTTAAAGTGGATTTCCTTTAGGTATAGCATAATATATGACTTTTTTTGTAGGCTGATACAATAAGCATGTTGTATTGTGTTCAAAAAGAATTCCGTGTTATTTGATAATTGTTTGATTACTGGAGCCGAGGGCCCGGGATTTAAATATTTCACAGCTGGAGTGTTTTTTTTTTTTTTTTTAAGCTGAGGAGAAACGAGGCCTTTTAAAGGAAAAAAAAAAAAAACTCGATGTGTAAAACGAAAGTAATTATTTAAAACGCTCCAAAAAAAAAAAAGCATATTTCCTAAATATATATGCTTCAGTGAGTAATATGTGGCCCTCAGAACGCGTCGCCGTGGGTGAGCTGTTTATCGGTAAACCCTGGCGGATGAAAGGCGTCGCCATAATGATTTCTTCTCTCCTAATCGGACCTTGTCAGCAAGGCGTCTTATCGTGGAGAGGAAAATGACACCGATCCTATCGAAAGAGCCCGGAGTCCGAGTCGGCGCCGCGTGCACCCCCTCCCCACCACCACCACCACCCCCTTCCCAATCACGGCCAGCCACGGCCCCAGCCATATCTAGCGCCGCCACAAACGGCGAGCGACGCTTTTTTTTTTTTTTTTCATGTGGACTTCAAAAAACGTCGCCAGTCATTAAAATTGCACCCGCGTTCGACAGCGGGGGGATCAGCCGCTCCGCAGCGAAAATGGGATGTGGGAAGAGGAGAGACTCGCTAAATGTGTTAATTCCACCCTCACATGTTTAAGGCTTAATTTTAATCTGTTTGAGGGAGGGAGGGGGGGGCGATGAGAAAGCCTCGCGCTGCAATAAATCGCCATTATCTTTGACACCCTAGGACTCAGCTGTTCCAGGGATTTAGGGGTCCACTGGCAACAGTGGATATCGAAGGGCATGAAAACACTGTTTACGCTTGAACTGCGGCGGCTGAGGTGCAATCACCAGTTTCAGGCTGCACACAAAAGGCCCCGGCGCGCACAATGGCCCCGGCTAGCATACGCTCCCTCAATGGAAGAGCTGAACCAACAGAGTCGGGCGTTGGGGTTGGGGTTAGCGTTAGCGACCCCCCGGTTCCCCTGAGGAGCGACAGGTGTTGTCACAAAATATTAGCTGGAGTGCTGCGAAAAGATGCTCATTTGTGTTCAAATGAACCGACGATGGAAGTCTGTCAGCGCCCCCCCCCCCACCACCACCACCACTCCACGAACGCCTCGCCTCGTTAGGTCCGCGTCAGGGCGTCGGCTAGCGCTCGTAAAAATTACGAGGAAATCTAATAATTAGACCTTTAGTCGGTTATTAGCTCCAACAAGGCTCCCCCCGTAATGAGACTCTTGGATGTGGTGATTTGACTAGAGAGGCTCGCTGGAGCTCTCAGGCTCGCTTTTTTTTTTTTTTGATATTTTTAAAACCGCTGCTAAGAAAATGTAAAGGAAGTGGGAAAATAAAAAGGATGTAATCAGATTTAAACTTGTTAAAGTCTCCTCTGCTTTCATTTTCACCCCCGACGTGCCGGACGTCGGGTCGGAGCTGCAGATTTGATAAAAACCAGTTGAATATCTTCAGACGAGAAACTAATTCTAGAATAAAACAAATTTATTTGAGACTTTTTAATTTGGTTTGTGTTGAAAACACCAAAGACGGGTCGGGTGACATCACTCTAAATAAAATACTGAATAAAATCTGTCGACGCGACGACAAAAACGAGGCAGAACCTGAACGATTGTTGGTGCAAGAGTCCGATTTTTTTTTAAAAGCGCTATCTTTAAAAAAACACACCCTCAGTAATAACCTTGAACGTGAAGTCATTCGGCACAGCAGTTAATTGTAAATTATAATCAAACCTCATCCAGATCATTTATTGATAGCATCTCCTCCTTATCTCAGATACCCCCCCCCCCAGCCGATGGAGCAGCGCCACCATATATCTTTAAAGACACCTTCCCTCTCTGCTATTTTTAGGCTCTAATAAGTAAAAAGATACCCCCTGCCTCCGTACGCGCAGCAGAAAAAAGTCTAGCATTGACCTCTGGCTGACACAGAGGAAGACGAGGGAGGGAGGGGGAGGCAAAGAAAGGAAGCAGCCTCGGAGTGGGGGGGGAGGGGGTTGGGGGAGAGAGAGAGCTAAGACAACAACTGTGAAGAGCCGCGTAGGGTTAAAGAAAAACTGTTTCAGAAGGAAATGGGAGACAAAAGGGAGGACGGCGAGCCCCCCCACGGGCGCACAGAGAGCCGCCGCCACGTCTGAGGCCCTGAAATATTAAGAAGTGGAATAAACTGAAGGAGTGGCAGCGAGAGAGGGAACGGCGCCACCTTGTCACCCGAGGACGCGAATCAGAAATTTTAATTCTGAGCAGAGGATGACAAGAGGCCCGATGTCAGTGTGTGTGTGTGTGTGTGTGTGTGTGTGTGTGTGTGTGTGTGTGTGGAGCCGAGCAGGAGGTCGTCGTGTTGGGAAGGAGATGATGGCGTTCGCTCCTCTCCTCTTTTACGTTTGCTGCTTGTTTACCTGCGTTGACGTGACCAGTCGCCTCCTCTACACGTGTTCACGCTCACGCCGCGAACGACACGGCGGCGCCGCTTCAAGCTGGCAGCAACACCTCTAGTTTATTTTTATTTTTTTTAAGATACAGATTCCCAAGTTTTCCAGGAGGGTTTTTTAGTTGGTTTTTTTTTTTTAGTCATTTAAAAAAAAAAGATAACATCCTGTAAAATCCGCTGACGTAATGTTTATTATCTGGATTTTTTTTTTTTTCAGACCATAAAAATCTGATAAAAAGATCTAAACACAAATGCAAAAACACAAACACAATACAGTTTATTTTAATTATGTTTTTAATTACAACATATATGTATTCCTTCTACTTTATTATATATTTATTTTAGCTTTTTTAAAAAAAATATTTTAATCCCAAAAGTAAATTTAAAAAAATGTTCTGACATCAAATTATATGAAAGTAGAAGTAAAAAAAACTGAATGAAGTTTCATCAGTGCTTTATTCATCTTTCTGTGAACAGCAGCTATTTTTATTTTATACAGAGATTATTTTCACATCAAATATAATCACATTTGTTTTTAAAAAAATCCCATGAAAAGGTATTTATTAAATTTAATTCACAATTTAATTATTGCTTGTTTGTGTTCAAGTGAGAACATTTTTATCAGCGACAGATTTATTAATCGATCATTCAGACAATAAAACCCCCCAGATTAGAAATTCTGACTTCACAGTGGTCTAAGAATGAACTTTCAAATAGAAATATTTTTTCTAATTAATTATGTATCTTATTCAAAATGCATTACATTTAAATTTATGTTCTTTTACAGAAAAAATTGATTTATTTTTATCCTTGATTTAGAAAAACAGAAATAATCAAGACATAGTGTTAAATTAAATATTTAAATATTAAGGTTTTTAATAAAATGTTATTTTCAAGTAGTTAGATATGAGAGTTCAATTTGCTCAGTGTACAAAAATTTACTTAACATTTTTGATTATTTCATTCTATAATAAAATAATCAGTGACTTTATTTCTCATTCCTGAATAACATAAATGTGTTGCTGTTGCAGTTTTACATTTTTATTTTATTTTTGGTAGAATATTCATACATTATTTAAAAATCAGAAGAAAGAGTGAAGAATGACAGATTATAATTTTATAATTTGATTTTTCCAGGTGTTTTTTTCTTTTTTTTTTTAGAGATTCCTAGAAACAAATGTTCACCTGGAGTCACATGACCTCATTAATGGATTGTACCGTTCATTAGATTATCATTACATTTAGAGATTACTCTCCTGGTTTGGAATTACATCCAGAGGTTTGTGAGGTAGGAACACAACAACAACAACAACAACAACAACAACAACAACGACGATAACAACTGGACGAGGACGACTTCCTCCTCTTTCAGACGTGAATCTTTGTTGTCGGTGTCGTTTAGCGGCGGCGGCGCGGCGTGTCGCTCCTCCAACACCCCACAGATGATCTTCAGTAGCACAAACGGAGACCCCGTCGCCGCGGCGTCTGCAGAAAGCAAGGGGGGGGGGGCTTTTGTCCCCCGTCCTCTCAGATTTAAGATCCTGGTCGGAACCTAAAAAAACCCACAACCGCTCGGGATCGCCGAGTCCTCCAGGGAAGCATTTGATCCTCCGCTGGGGAGACGCTTCCTACTCGGGCCCAAATGCAGTCATTAGCTCTTTATTAATGTGCAGATTCTGCAGAAGTTCCTCCAGCACCCCCCCACTCCACCCCGCCCCACAAGACTCACAATTACACTGTACAAACACATCCTCTCCGTCTGTCCTTGCTCCACTTTTCCTCAATTGTAGCCCCAAGGAGCAGCCCCCCCCCCCCCACCACCACCACCATGAAGAGGAGCTTCCTCCTTGGCGGTGCCGGCCCCCATCAGATGGGGGCCCCGGCCCCGCTTGAGACACCCGGTGGAACATTAAACACAGCCGGGCCGAGATGTCAGCTGGTCGCCCCATCTGCCAGTCAGTGGGACGGTGGAGCTTTGGTCCTGGGGGGGGGTAAACCTTAGGAGTGTTGCTGCTGGAGTGTGTTTGCTACACAAACATCACCACACCGTCCCATTCTGAGCAGATTTTTAAATGTAGCCCCTCATCCTGATGGAGGGGGGGCGCGTTTATCAGGTGTGGCTCCTCAAACTATTGTTCTCGGCTGGATTGAAGTTAATTGGTCTCATTTCGTATCCGGATACCACGGCTGGTGGAGAACTCATCAGAATTTTAAATGCCCCCCCCCCATTAAATAACATAACCTTGACAGCACAAGCAGTTTGACTCCCCCATAAACGGATGCAGACGCCGCCGCTCCTCCAGCTGCATTCTGCCGTTCGGTAGATAGGCCGCGCCCTTGAGCTGCTTTAGCGAGGAGGCGCTGCCCGGGCTCCTCAAGCGGGAAAGGAGCTGAGCTGGGGGGGGGGCCCTCGGTGCACGCACCGGTGCACCGACACAATCCTCTGGACGGGGTCTGCGTGAGCTGGATCGCTCCTTAAAAACAAAACAAAAAAAAAAAAGAAGCAAACGCACCCAGAAAGCGTGAACTTATTTATTTAGCTTTTGTAGTGAAAGCCTGTCAAGGATCTCCTGGTTAATGTGTGTGTGTGTGTGTGTGTGTGTGTGTGTGTGTGTGTGTGTCTGCTGCTAATGTGTGCGTTGTTGTTTCAGGAGAAAAAAAAAAAAAAAGAAGTGATCGCTAACAACAAAGTGGTCCCGTTCCCGCGCTGTAATGTTTTTGAGTCGATCCATCTAGAGAAGCTTCCCTTAAGTGGTCGACATCGTCCCCGCGCTCACATCAGTCAGCCGCACCGCGTGATGTATGTAGCGTGGTGTCGTCCTGAAGGGCTCATGTATGCACACTCCTCTCTGAGCACATCTATGATCTCGGGTTACTCAATCATCAATCAAGGCCAACTGCGGCGCGGCGTAGCAGCGCCCATCTTTTAAAGCCGGCTTGTGAAGGACTGCCTAAGAAGGCCTCAGGGATGCGCTTCTTAGTCTGGACCGGCTCAGGTTTGATGTGGGAACGGGCGTCGTTATGGCGACGCAGTCGACGCCAATGGAGACTTTTTGTCGGAATTTTTTTGGGCAAATATTTTTCAATCATTTCATTTCTTTTCATTTCTTTTTTTTTTTTTTTTTTTTATCAGCTGAACAGAAAATAAACAGGAAAAAGAAGAAATTTGAAAGAAGAATTTTGGGAATTTTATGTGTATTTTTTTTTGTATAAGGAAAAATTCAGTTATTATAAGTAGCATGTATGAAATATTTCACATTTTGGTGGCTTTTATTCTTCGGTTTTATTCCCTCGGTGTACATACTGTCTGTTTGCTCATCCTGAGTCATTTTTTGTCTGGTGCGTATCATCAAATTTACGTTTTAGCTCCACTGAAATTTATCAGGATTCGTATTTACGCCTTCTGATGTTTACATCTTTCTATAAATCTTTTTTTTTTTTTCCTCCCCCCATGGAAAGATGAATTTAAGGTGAATCCATATCAAACGGCGGCTCAGCGAGGGGAATGGAGGGGGAATCTGTCTGGGAAGGTCTTCATCCTCGCACGTCTTCATCATTAGTGGGAAAAGGCAGAAACGTGAACGTGCAGAAAGGTTTTGGAAGCGTCCCTTTCTGGAACCACGTGGTGTGGATCCATCCCGTCATCCGGGATGGACGTCCAGTCGCCGCGGTGACGCGCCGATGGCGCTCCGATCCAGGCGGCGCTTTAAGATGAGCGATTTACGGCGTTTTTAATGAGCTGTTTAGACGAGTGGCCGGTCGCCGCGGCAGCAGGAACGCTTGTTATCGCCTCTTAAGGCCAGATGTATGGAATTCATGCAAATGTGGAGCCAAAAGGGAAGTGTGTGTGTGTGTGTGTGTGTGTGTGTGAGGGTTGCTTGGAATAATTGTTTTCCAGATGTCCTTCTTTCATGTGAACCACACACACACACACACACACACACACACACACACACACACAGAACAGATGATGGTGATGATGATTAAGATCTTAAGCATATGGAGATGCTGCTGGTTTTAGCGTTTGTGTGGCGCCGCTGTTTTTCGCTGCTCGGTCTCGTGTGACAGGTTCACCCGTCTCTCCTGGGGAGGCCTTCACTCCCAATTTAGACGCCGGCGTCGTCAAGTGACAGCCGTGGCTCCGGCACCCCTACCTCAGCAGTACGACTACAGTTAACGTAACAAGTCTGGATGCGCCGCGTCCCTCTTTGATCTAATTGATTTCGGCGTCTCTGTTCGAGAAGAAGTTGAGGATTTTTTTTGGTGGATCTGTCAGGAGGATCTTCAGAGGGACGCGGGTCATTTCTGTCACATTTTAAACTGAAACAAGTCTTTATCTTTTAGCGCGTTCGGCGCGTCTTTGGAGCATCGGGGCCTCCTCTTCCTCCGTGCGTCTTTGGGGGGGTCACGGGGGTCACGGGAGAGCGGAGGAGACTTCCTGTTGTTCCGCCATCGGAAATGTCAACGGCGCGGGAGAAATCAAAGAGTCGTCTGATGCAAAACTTAGGAGGGCGGTCACCGCGCGGGGAAACACACTTTAGCGTGTTTAATGTGTGTGTTGCACCTTCGTGGGCGGGGCTTCAACTCTCCGATTCAGGTGTGGTGTGTGTGTTTGTTCTGCCTCTGCAGCACCTTAACCTTGGCTGCTGCATCTGTTAAGAAACAGACAAAGAGTTCACGTTTACGACAGAGAATGGAAATAAATTACATCAGAATTCATTAATTATTTGTGCACAGTATTTTCCGCACTATAAGGCGTACTGGATTATAAGGCGCACCATCAATTAATGGCTTATACACACACACACACAAAAAAAATAAAAATAAAATTAAATTAAAAAAAAAATATATATATATATATATATATATATAAATATATATTATATATATATATATATGTGTGATTATAAGGCACACCGTCAATGAATGGCATATTTTAAAACTTTTTTTCATACATAAGGCACACTGGATTATAAGATGAACTGCCGGTTTTTGAGAAAATTAAAGGCTTTAAAGTGCACCTTATAGTGCGGAAAGCATAAAATCAAAGAATGTAAAAATATTTATCTTTATTGGGCGCAGGAGTAAAACTGAAGAGGAAGTCTTCTTTGTTTTACCCGTAGACGCTTGTCGTTTCTCGCTTGGGTTGTGTCCACACTGCCCCCAGTGTTTCCCTGTGGTACTGCACCCTTTAAGTTGATGCTGTTTGACTCCTGTCCTGTCCGTGCTGTTACTCCTGAAGCGTTCTGACTCCGTTCTGTCTTTATAACTTCAACAACACGGTGAAATAAAGGCGCTACATTCCCGCCGCTAGCGTTAAACGCTAGCCTATCATCATGTACGGTTGTGCGTTTTGGGGGTGGAGCTGTGGAGCCACGAGTGTCTTAAGGCCACCTGGATGTATTTGGGCCAAATGAGAGGGGCCCCGTGTCTGCAGGGCCCCAGGGCCCCGAACAGAAGGTGCCTCCTCACAACTCGCACCTGAGCTCCGACCGGCCTGGGACCGTCCTCCCTCTTCCTCGCTGGCCTCGTCATCCTCACCCCGTCTCTGGCCTACTTTTCCCTCCGCCGCCCCCGGACCTTTTTGATGTGTCGACCCGTCTCACAGATCATGTGTTTGCAGATGCCCCCCCCCCCCCCCTTCAGCTCAGCACTCCGTGTGTTTGTGAATATACATTTCACAAACAGGAAATGTAGTTAATGGTGTCAAAGGGAAGCGTTCCCGCTCACGCGTTAGCTCATCACAGCAAATGGCGGGGAACCACTCCTCCGTTTGCTTTCTTTGAGTTTGATTCTCTTTTGTTGATGTGTGTTTTTCTCTCCCGTCTCGGCTCCTGGAAGAGAAGCTTTACTCAGGGAGGAAATGTGTGTTTGCTTGTCTGTTAGCATCTTTTTCATTTAGCGTTGAAGTGACAGGGTGTGAAGCCGGCGTAGAAACGAGCATCTCACCAGTCAAAAGCGCAAAAACCGTAGCTTGACGCCGAGTCGGCGGCTTCATCTTTGAAGTTAGAATGATCTCCAGATCGCCAGGACTCGCTTCGCCGTGGTCAGTTTGGCGTCGAATCAGAGAGTCGTCACGTGACGTGAACGTATCGCTGCCGACTTCACACAACCCCCGAGTTCAGCCCTTTTGATCTGTGAGGAAAAGCCGGCGTGAAGCGTTAAATTTGTCTGTTTGACTGCTCCGTCTGATGGATATTTGACTTTGTGGATCTTCTCCTTTGTGAGGATTTCTTCTTTTTTTTTTTTGTTCTGGTGTATTTAGCGTTGGATGATCTTCTCTGGCTCGGCAGCAGGATACATCCATCCGTCTGGCTGTTGGTTTTTGTCTCTTGAGGTGAATGTTGGTAGAATAAAAGCTGAAACAAGGCCGTCCTCCCTCCTCCGCTGCGTCTGCGCTGATTTGACTCCGTCTAGACTACATGTATCAAACTCATGGCCCAGGGGCCAAATGTGGCCCTCCACATCATTTTATGTGGCCCGTGAGAGGAAGTAGGTCAAAAGTGTGCCTTGACCAAAAACTACATTTCCCACAATGCAGTAGTTCAGCCCATTTTAACTCTGACTAAACGTTGTGAACAAAGTTAACGTCCTAACTTGTGTCTGATGTTATTTTTCTTTATTGATTGATAGTTTGATCCTTGATTGATGGAGTTCTGTGGGTTTAATAACCTGACAAATGAAAAGGATTTATGTTAGAACAGAGAAACAAACAAACATGTTTTTTCTGTCTAACTGTAATGTTTGGAACTAGAATATATTTAGTTTAGTTTAGTTTACTTTACTGTATTTAAAGGGGGTTGTGCAGTTTCATACAACACATGATTATACATGGTTAAAAGAGCCAGAATTATCCAGAAGGCTAGTTTTCATCTGCAGTCCCCTAGCCATGATGTATAAAAATCAGTAAATGCATCTACAGTAAAGTAAAAATACACACATTCAAACACGTCCTGTACTATTAAAAGACAATCACACATATCACAACATAACATTTGATCACAACATCAAAACATCCCAACTGGCTTGTTGTTTAGTGTTGGTAATAAAGTAATAAATTCAGTTATTTAACATTCAGGAGTCGTTACATTTATGTTACATTACATTTAGTTACATTTAGTTACATTTATTGGTGACAGCTGGCCCTTTGAGGACAGACATGCTGATGTGGCCCCCAGTGAAAATGAGTTTGACCCCCCTGATCTAGTTAGCGGCTTTTTATTTTTGACCATCTTTTTACATGAAGATCCCTTCTAGTGCGTCCAGAAGTCACCAGTGATTCACAACCACCCTCCGTCTGTGTCTAGTCCCGCTTCACCAATCCTGACACGTTTTTATGTTTTTCCACACTTTTCCATAAGGTGATTTTTCGGCATCATCCAAAGCGGTCTAAAGTGCTCACCAAAGAACCAGAGGACCTGTCCACGTTTCTTTGCAGCGTGTTGGCGGGCAAATGTCACCTCAGGAAGCTGAAACATGTAGAGTTCACCAAAGTGTCACAAAAGTACAGAACGCTCGTCTTGATTCCCGCCCGGAAACCGCCTCGGTGTCGTTAGCGGGTGACAGCGGTGCCTAAATGGTCCAAACTGGTTTTAACTGGTGAGTCAGAGCTGGAACTGGCGACATGATGTCGTGACTCAGGGATCGTTCACCCCCAGGATCATTCAGACAGTAGAAGAAGAAGCTCTTTAACGTCACGTACCAATCAAATACAATGTGTGTGTGTGTGTGTGTGTGTGTGTGTGTGTGTGTGTGTGTGTGTGTGTGTGTGTGTGTAGTGTGTCAGTCCATTCTTAAAGATGCCTGCAATTAGTCGACTCTTTGAATGGGGCCGGCCGGGGCTGACAGGAGGGGCCGCGGGGACGATAATACGAGGGAGGCTGGAGAAGAAAAGGGCCGCCCCGTCCTCCACTCCTGATGGAGTTGATATTTTCTGTGGCAACTGGACCACATTAATCAAAATGTGTTAATAATCCCTTCAAAGGCTTTGGCGGCACATCAGTGAGAAGCTTCATCCGACGTCGATCCCTGGCTGGACCCCAGTCTGGCTGCCCCGCCCTCATTAACCCTCTGTCGCTCTCCCTCCCTGTCCTCCACCGTCACATCTTCTGCTCTCATTCGTTTGTAAAGTTCCCCAAGTGATTCTGAATGTTTCTGAAATCACTAGAACGCCCAAATAAATCAGGATTCCCTCAAGTTGTGGCTGCAGTAGCAGCCGGGCCCAGTAGGGGGCGCATGTCTGGGCCTCCAAGTGTGATTTAGCACCATGCTGCTCAGTCTGACCCGCTGGGATGATCAGGTCAGGCTATAGAGGTTCCAATAAGTTCTAGCTTTTGTTTGGGGATTAACACAAAGGTCAAAGTTCACCGAGATGGCCAGATGGGGTCTCAAGTACTAAACATCCATACCTTCCGCTCCTAAAAGGAGGCAGAGCGTCAGGATCAATGCGGTCGATCGATGGGCGCAGCAGTGGAGGTGATGCTGGCAAAAGTTTGATTGCATGCATATTGATCAGAGCGCGGCTCAGAGACTGTAAGATATTGATTTGATTTTGGAGGTGCAGCTGATGTAATTTGGCTCATATGTGGTTTAAATATGTTCAAGAACAAGTGGAGCGGTTAATGCTAACAACTCAGTTACCATGACTACGGCTAAATAGCTCTTGGCTCCACCAACGCCGAACTGTCCCGTAGACGGTTCCGAAATAAAAATGAAATAGAGTCGTGGTCTGAAAATATTAGGAATATCTTATCTTGAAACATGAAGGATTTATTTGCCTTATATTAACATAATTAATCATATTCGGTATTAATAAATAGAGAATATGTTGGAAAACTTTTCTTTTCTTCCCACATTGATCGATCCCTCATTGTTCTGCAGCTTTCAGTTGAAAATCTGAAGATAGAGTCGCTCTTAAACTTGTGTGATCATTAATCCATTAATGCATTCACAGTTTAAACAGTTTAAAAGTAACTTAGTCGACTTCTAACTGGAATCGCAAACTTTTATCAAAAAAAATCTGCAAAATAAAGTCAGTGAAATTATGTTTTTAGCTCAGTACGTCACGCGTTTTGCTCTTTTTATTCATTTTCACGTTTACTTTTCTATAAATTGAGTCTCTGCTAATTAAAGAAGCTCATTAATCAGTCTGGTGTGAAGCTGCGCGTCGGCATCGGTTTGAGACGTTTAAAAAATGCATGGGGTCCAGGTGAGGCACCGGCGCGCCCCCTCCCACCCCCGTGTGAACTGGGAGCGGTTTGCGTGGCGTCCCAGGAGGGGATGTCCGTCCAGTTCCGTGTCTACGCTCCACAGACGTGTCGTCCTGCACACGTATGTAGCGTATGTTGTTAGCGTGTGTGTGTGTGTGCGCTGACAATAGGCCCTCGCTAGGTGGTGCGGCTCCCTGGGAAGGCTAGCGTAGCTGCTGCGAGCGCTAGAGGACTCATTGACTTTCTAATGATTGGTGGTCACGCCCCCAGCCCATGCTAGCACCAGGGGTCTGGCCTAGCCGCTGCTGCTAGCCTCTGGCCAGCGCCGCTCAGCGCTATCGACTCACCCCCAGCCCCCTCTCTGTTCGGCCTGCTGGCGATGTGTCAAAACCCATTAGCACACGGATCCACCACTATAGAGAGGGATCGTTTCAGGTTTGTCTTTCTTGCTCTCCTCTCACTTCTCCGCTGGCCGTCTCCCCCCCCCCTCCCTTTTTTCTCCGTTCCTTCTCCTCATCCTCCTCCGCCCTGTGAAAAATGAAGAGAAGAACGGCAGAGAAAAAGGGGTAACCTTTGACAGGAGTTGTTCCAGTTGTGGTATGTATGGCTACGTATTGATCTGCATTGGCTTTAGGAAGTATAGAGGAGCGAGTCAGCGAGATGCCGCTGCTTTCAAGTCCCACACATTTTCTTTCTGGGGAAAGACAAGGAAGTTTCAGATGCCTGCTGACCTCCTCAGGTCCCATAAGCTATGGAGATGTGTTTGGAGAAAGGGGGGAAGGAGCTGTAACGCGTATATTTGTGAGAAGAAGTTCAACAATCTGTGATCCCGTATGTAATCTTCTATCGCGTTAATTTCCGTTTTGTGTGTTTTCGTGCCGGCTTTGGTTGTGTGTTGTGCGTAACACATCTTTTCCGCTCCCTCTTGTCGAGTCTGACCTCTTGACACACTTTCAAGTTATTGACCGACGCAGCCAGTTTATCCAGATAACTATTTTAGAGAGTGGAACTACTTTATTTTTAAAACGCCAAAGCCACAGTTGGAATTAGAATAGACCTACGCTCGCAAAAAAAAAAAAAACACGCACGTCTCACAGAAAACGCAGCCGAGTGAGACGCATCCTTTCTAACCCGGCGCTGTTTTTTTTCTGATGAGCTCGATCTCCCGTGGGATGGGTGGCTGTCAAAGATTTTGTCCAAATAACAAAAAAACAAAAAAAATCTGCAGAGAAGAAAATAAAGAAAATAAAAAAAACGCCCCAAAAATCCAAATACTTCTCCATCACTGTTCATCAATCCGTCTGGTTTGTGGATTCATTGTTTATTTATAGAACTTTAAAGCGATATATTTGAATAATGCGGGGTATGACGAAGGGGGGGGGAGCTGCGCAAAAACAACAAAATGACAACCACACCAAAACCACCCGAGGGCACATGCCAACACATCGCATCAGTGTCACCTTCCTGGCTTTGCCCCCGTGGGCTCGCTGCTCGGTGGGTAGCCTCGAACATCAGCGCTCAGCACATATCTGAAACTGAAACGTACGGGAACCCTCACCGGCGTGCTCGTCGTCGTCGCACGGCAACACACACATCGCCGTTAATAGTTTTCTGATGAACCGCAAAACATCGACTCCCAGGCTTAACCTCCTCGTGCGCGTGGGCGTTCACACGACGCCCTCACACCCCGGAGACGACGACGACGGCGGCAGGTTGATGGATGGATCCTGTCTTCTTGTGACAAGCGTCACACGAAGCCCAGAAACGCAGGCGTGGCCCACGTGTGGGTTTCTTTAAGGACCTGGTGGATGCCACCCCATCCATCAAGATGCTCCTCCGTCGAATGGGAATGAGGGCGTAAACGTGTGACGGGCGTCTGGGCGACTATCTGGTCTGCATTCTGATATGCAGACAGGGCGTTATTAGTGGTTCTGGAGCTGCTGCTCTCATTTTAAAACAAAACAGTGTTCGGATGACCTCACAAACCAACCACACACACACACACACACACACACACACACACACACACACACACACACACGAACACACACTTTGTCAGATGTGACCTGTCAGATCTGAACTCCCACATTTAGCGAAAGCTAAATGAAATCTCGACGTCTAAACTTCCGTTCTTCTTGTCCCGTTAGCGGTTGCCACGGCGTGGCATCCTTTTTCCATTCCTACATGAACACTCATATTTGTTTGGCAAAGTTTTTCAAACGGGATGCCCTCCCTGCCACAACCCCTGCATTTATCCAGGTTTGGGACCGGCCTACATTTGAAACTGGTTTGTGCCCCCGTAGGGCTGCAGATGCCAGGGTTTAAACCTGGGTGGCATACACGCGAAGCTCCTTTAGCCGTTAGCCACTATGCTAAAGCTGCATGTTTCACCTCATCTCATCTTACGGCGGTAGCTCACACGTGCATGCTAACGCCATTACATTAGCATCTACGATGAACATTCCAGCTCTCTCAAACCCGTTTAATCATTTCCATTCCAAACACCCCCCGCCACCCCATCTGCTTCAGCCGCTGCGTCAGAAAATGACGCTACGGGAAACGCGGCACGGAGGTGACGATGCAATCGCTGCTAACCCCGACAACAAAAAGCGGCGCATCACTCCTCTCCTGCTTTTACAGACAGGAACAACCCAAACCAGACCGCAACAAAAAACCAGGGAGAGCACACCTTTTGTTTACTCCTCTCAAAGGTGGATCAGGGGCCGGTCCTGGTAAGGGTTTGTGACAGAGGTGATGTCTAAATTAATCATTCATGCTCTTTCACATGGGCTACAGTAACAGTGGTGAAATATTAATGACAGCTGCAGAATAAATTTGATTCCCTTTTCTCTCTGATTATAATCCACAGGCACCCTCACACACACACACACACACACACACACACACACACACACACACACACACACACACACACACACACACACACACACACACACATGTTTATTTATGCCCTGGAGATGAGGTTTGGGGTCACTGTCAGGAGTTTGTCTGCAGACACACACACACACACACACACACACACACACACACACACACACACACACACACACACACACACACACACCTTCCTTCTCCCTCTTGTGTACCACCTCATTGTTTTGGAATATGTACATATTTTTCACGTGTGGTGGGCGAGTGGGGGCGATACATTATACATTATATGCTGTACGATCTAGGTGTTACAGTAGACGCTATATGAATACTGTGCAGCTGGTGTGTGTGGGGGGGTGTTTTAATTTTAGGCCTTTGGTGTAATAAAAATAATGAACTGAATGTCCGATTCCAAGCCGACCTGCCATCTTAAAGCGACCTCTGTTCAGGTGATTAATACATTTTAATTTTTGGGTGTTCAGATAATGAATTCCCATCTACATTCACTCTCCCGTCCAGCGTCTCTTCATCAGCCTCACAGTGGAAGTGGTTTAAAGGATGTCGGTTCCATCTCTTCCTCGCTGTCGGGCCTCAGGTGGAAGTGTGTGTCTGAGGAAGACGAGGTGGAACTGCTTGACGGTTGTGTGTGATGCGTTCCTCACTTTTACCCTCTTTGAGGAATTTTAAACAAATGCATCCTGATACAGGAAACAGAACAGTTTTAAATGTGACTTTTTCTAACTCTACACTTCAGGAATTTCCCAATCTGGGATTAATATATTGTCTATTTATTGATTTATACCAGTGTTCCCCAACTGTTTTTTCTCCACAGATCGGTTTAACGTCAGACTATATTTTCACTGGCTGTCCATTAAGGTGTGATAGATAAATACAAAAAAATAATACGATACGACCAGCATAAAAACTGTTTTATTCTAACTCTGATAATAAAAGTGAATTCAGTTTGAATCAACTTTATTAGCAGCGTCCTCATAACGTCACACCAACGTTTTGTTTCTTGTTGGTTCTGCTAGCTTGGGGAGTTTCAGTTTAGCGGTAATGTATTCTGTGGAGCGGCCCGTTTAAGAAGGTAGTCATGTGACCGAGGCAAGCATCTCCACAAGCGTCAAGAGAGACTCACAGACAGATGTGGAGGAGAGAATCCACTCATTTAAAACTAAACATTGTTCTGAACCAGATCAGGAAGAAAACAGAAATAATGGAGGTTCTGGATTCTGTGTGACCCGGTACTGACTGACCCACGGACTGGTACTGGTCCACGACCCAGGTGTTGGACAGCCCTGATTAACCAGAACCCCCCATCTCAGCGCTCCTCAGTGCTTACCTGCTGGTTGCATCACGTCCAGCAGATTTGTGCTGAAGCTGCAGCAACAAGTGTCGCCGTCAGAACAAACGTCGTGCCCCTGGTGGTCACAAGTCGCTGTGTCAGCAGAACTTTACCTCGTGTTTGTTGTAGCGTCCCGGGTCAACACTGAGATGTGCACAGATCAGGAGTCCAGCTCTTCTTAGCAGAGTTAGTGAAGTCTAGTTTGATCATTTTCACTGCTCAAAGCAAAAGTTTGAGGTCAGCAGCTGATTGGAGAAACTGGGCATGAGTCTGACACAATCAGGGTGTCGATTTTAAGTCCTGGTGGTGACGTGCTTTTTTCATTTGTCAAACCCCGTGCAGGCGACGCACAGTCACATTTGAATTAAGGCTCTCGTCTCCCGATCTGTTCTCTCCCGCCTGTCGCCGTGGCGTTTAGCCTTGTCTGACTCTTCCACGCCGTGTTTGCCACTTTGACATGACAGCGGCCGTGACTTCACGCTCTGTTTGAGCTGGAAAATATCAGTCAAGAAGCGTTTTCCCTCTTTTTGTGGGTGCGAGCAGGCGTGTTCACAATTTCACATCTGATAGCGTGTGTGTGAACATTCTGTGTGGATGTGTGTGTTTGTGTATTTGTGTGCGTGACCCTAATGATGCCTTCCTCCTCTAGTCTGTTGGGCTGTCAGCGCCAGGCTGGTGACTGTCACCCCCCCCATCCCAATCCAAATCTTGCTGAGACGGGTCATTTTTCAGTGTCACGACAGACGATTGGCGTTGGCACCGGATGGATCCGGGACACGCCGGACTCATTACTCTGTGTTTGCGAGTGTCGGCTTTGTGCGGAAATACAAGGCAACGTGAGGAAGGTCTGAGCAGCGGCTCCAGGGTCTTTGTTAGCCGATCAGTCCGCCTTCATCTCAGGTGCATCAGCATCAGCACAAACCAGGAGCTGCAGGTTTGTGATTTCTGCTATTTAAGGAGTTTAAACTGCAGAAATCTGACAGAAAACATGAAGACTTTGTGGTTTTAGGGGTCGTCTGGAGCGCTGAGGTCAGAACGGTATCTATGGCTGAGAGAGCGTTTGCAGCCAATGTGTGGCTAAGGTTAGCATTCGTACAGTTTCACACGACGTCATGACGTCATATTGCTAGTTGGTTAAGTTATTGCCAGCAAAAACCAGTATTTTTCAGTCTTGTGTGACATTAGCGTAGCATTTTACTAGCATTAGCTATCATTCGGCGCACATCAACTCTTTATGATGGCCTTTAGCAAAATGCTGTCGTACCAAAACAGCATGATTAACTCCAACATGACATCCTGGGAGTGTTTCTTCTTCTTTGAATCGTTCACAGGCGTTTTTCTGCCCCCTGCTGGTGGTAATCATCCCTCCTCGTGTCCAGTTATCAGGTAGATGAAACTTTAAGCAGCTTCTTGCTTTAACTTCTGGTTATAAATGACTTTTTGTCACCACGGAGGGACTGAAACCCGAACCAAAGGTACATCGGGTTCGCGTGTGGGATTCCACCGGGTTGTGGGCGCGACCCCACCCCACCAATGGGAGGAATGCAGGAGGTTGTAGACGTGAAACCCAGATTTCACATCCATCAACGTCACCTTTTTGTTTTTTTTCTTTTACGTCTATCTATTCCTAACCAAAAATCCCATAACTCCTTATCCATCTGTCATTTAGAGCATTTCTCACCCTCCTCCCTCTCCACGTTGGACGGGGTGGGTGACCGTGTGGTAGACATGTGGCGGTGTTGGGGGGGGGGGGGTAGGTGTGAGGTCAAGGCGTGGGCCCCAGGAGCGCGGTATTTTAATCTGGGCTATTTGTAATGACAGGCCTCCTGTGAGCGCAGAGGAGTGGCAGGGCTGAGAGGCTCTGACAGCTTCTAATCGCTGTCAGGAAAAGTAGCTGAAGAATGTGCCAGTTACCCCCCCCCCCCCCCCCAAACCCCCCACCTCCCTTCCTGTCCTCCGTCATAGCTGCTGTTCTCCAACTTCCATCTATCTCTCTCTTAACCATGAGTGAAGGATCTTTTTCTCCCTCAAATCGTTTCCCCTCCTTCTTTCTTTACTTTGGCCGGCGTCCAGGAGCGACTACCTGCCGGGGTAATTCTTCCCTGCTCCCCCCCCCCCCCCTTAGACACCCCCACCTCCTCCTCCTCCTCCCCCATCCTCCTCCTCCTCCCGCGATGAAGACAGGTGTTGACATTCCCTGGGCACAAAGACATGGTCTGTCCCGGTTCGTCCCGCGGCCTTTAGCTGCTCACGCTAACTTTATCAAACTCCAGCTGTTATTAACGTCATTCTGAGTTCAGGTTCAACGTCTAATTCTGTGTTTAACCATCTAAACCATGTGTCAAACTCAAGGCCCCGGGGGCCAAATGTGGCCCACCACATCGTTTTATGTGGCCCACGACAGCGTGAAAGGTACATTATTTGTAATGGATTTGGAATTCAAACAAATCGCTATTTGAACAGCCTTCCAGAACGAATTGTGGTCTGAAACCAAGGTTTCATTTATGTTACATTGAGTTACATTTAGTTACATTTATTAGTTACATCTGGCCCTTTGAGTACAGCCCTTATGCTGATGTGGCCCTCAGTGAAAATGAGTTTGACCCCCCTGATCTGAATAAAACGCCTAGCATCAGCCGACACAATGCAGAACACGTGGCCCTCGGACGGACCTATCCATCGGCCACAAAGACAAACGGAGCGGTGCTTCAGAGAGACGTTCTCTGGCCGGTGGAGCTCCAGGTTCAGCGCTAACTGCCTCTCCTTTGGCGCCGGACGAGGGGGCCAGGCTTTGCCCAGGTGCCGTCTGTGCCATTGGCGCTAAAGCGAGGAGGAGCTGGCACACTTCGGGCATGGCTGCGGCCCCCTTCTTCCTCAAAGACTCGCCTCGTCTCCCTTCTCCCCACCCCCCCCCTCGTAGTCCCTGCTGCTCCGTAGCCCAGGGAGCTCATTAGGGCCAGACTTCCTCTTCATTTAATCCATTTTTCATAGCGTAAAAAACAGTCCCTGATCTTAAAAATCCTGGCTAATTTAAGCCTGGATGTTGGGGGGAGAAAGAGTAAAAATATCACAAAAAAAACCCCAGCCAGGCCTGTGCTGCTTTTTCACACTTCTGATGTCAAAATTGAATATTTTTATTGAGAATGGAAGAGTTTTAGAGTTCTACACCCGTCAGTCCGTCCATTTGCGTCCCTGTTGTCTGATGGTCTGGGGGGAGTCCGACGTGTTAACGTGTCCTAATGGAAACATGGGTACTAACATGCTCCGTCTCCATGTTGCTTTAATTATGGATCTACGACTGGATACCAGAAGGCCCCTGCAGGCTTCCAGCTCCGCTGGTGGAGGGACGGTGATTCTGGTGGTGGTGGTGGTGGTGGGGGGGGTTCCACGCAGTGAAACAGCAGAAATCATTTTATCCTGCTTTTCATCCTCTTCCTGATCAAAAGAAACGGATATTTTAGAAGAAAAAGAAGACGAGCAAACAAAGTTAACCTGGTCTAAAGTCGTCCGAGGCTTCGTCCTCAATCCGCCTCCGAGGACGGAGCTTTTCCTTCCATCACAGCGTTAATACACCTCCCCGATATAAAGTGTTGATGAGTGCCTGTCTCCTCAGGCTGACACTTATTCCACCAAAGGTCTCAAAGCAGCGGGGGGAGGACACACGGAGGGACGAGAGGAATACCCAACCATCGGATGTGGCGGAATTGTTAAGCAGCCTGCGCTGCCCTCTCGTTAGCCTCCGAGACGCCCGGTGACAGAGGTGAGGCAGTGAGGAGTTGAGACGGGGGGGAGGGTCGGCGCCCCGAAGGGGTCCGGGCTACGGCCGTGCCGGGCCGGGACCCGGTGCCACCGTCTCCGGTGCCTCCTCTGTCAGCACGCCCTATGCCCTGCGCCGCTGCCAGGAGGGCACGGGGGGGCTGTCACGCGTCGGCCTCAATTACAATCAGGGGAGGTAGCGTGCATAGGCTGCCCACTGCCGCGGCGGGTGCTAACGCTGCTACGTAGCATGGGTGTGAGGTTTGGTGGAGATGGAGCTACGCTAACTCCATCAGTATCACATCTAAATAAATACACTGGAATAACGCTTTCATTTGTTTACTGTCGTACAAAAGTGTCGAAAAACTTGTGTTTACAGGTTGTTTCCACACAAAACCTTAAATTAAAACAGAAAATATTAGCAAGTTTATTAGCGTTAGCCTCGATACTCCGTAAGGCTCATCTGATCTTCCTTAGCATCATGCTATTTGGTGGCTAACACAACATATATGTAGTACAGTTCGCATTTGCGCATCAACATTCGCGACTTTGCCTCATTGCGGATTTTCAGAAGTTAGTCATGTGATAGTGTTCTTGCATTCTATTGGCTGATGGCATCAGGAAGTGTGCTACGACCCGTGAGTCTCTGACTTCCGTGAGACACAAAAGTGTTTTAAACAGTCTATCAGAGTGTTTTAAAGGTAAGACAGATAGAAGGTGGTTTAATATCAGTATCAAATATGTTTAAATTACCGTAAATAATAAGATTTGTCGCTCAATCGCGGAATTGGTTAATCGCGTGTGGTTTGTGGAACGCATTAACGGCGAGGAACGAGGGATGACTGTAGTGCTCTAAATTGTGTATTTATTTACAGGGAAACATCACAGTATTCCGTCGCTGTGGTAACAGACGTGCCGTTTCTTGTTCTTCTTTGGATAATGCAGATCAGATGTATTGCTGCCCCCTACTGGTTGTTATATGTGACACATATTCAATGACGAATTAGCATGTTAGCGTTAGTTTCTCTGCAGAGGTTGTTGACTCGTGTGTCTGACTGTTTCCGTTGCCATCGGTTTGGGTGACGGGGGCGACGTACCGTCGTCCTGCCCGTCATCCCACCTCCTGATGGCTAATCCAGTTAGCATCGCGGCTGGGTTAGCTTTGCCAGATGAAGAACATAACCGTGTTATTACAAACAGTCTGTCGTTTCTTCTGTGGCCTCATCCACACACCCTGAAACTCCACAGGGAGCCTCTCCAGTCGCAGAAACTCTCCCCAACCTATTGTCACCTTCATCTGCACACTTCAAACGAGGGAAGGGAAAGCAGTTTTGTTCATCGGCAACAATGACAATGTGTATTCCTCAGTTATAGATTAAAAGGAAAGGGACTGGCTTGAAAAGAAAGAGTCCAAGACAAAAAGAGAGCGACAGGCAGGGGAAGGTGAGGGAACGGGCCAGCCACAGAGTTGACAATTGAGTTATAATATCATGTCCTTTATGAATAATTAATTTGATGGAGCTGAGGTCCCTCAGAAGGTAGATTAAATTAGTTCTGCCATGTCTGAAAACTTAGATACGCTTCATTAATGTGGGAGATGTTGGCAGACACTTTGGGTTTCCAGTTAAGCCCG
The DNA here is from genome assembly GCA_013358685.1 of Antennarius maculatus. Taxonomy (NCBI): domain Eukaryota; kingdom Metazoa; phylum Chordata; class Actinopteri; order Lophiiformes; family Antennariidae; genus Antennarius; species Antennarius maculatus. Next base: position 17,142,319 of record CM023626.1, on the reverse strand, counting down.
TTTGGCAGCGACACCTCGTCGCCCTCAGCGCCGTGTTAAATTACATTTATGTCAGTTAGCAGAATAAAAATCAGGAATCCAGTGATTTCCTGGTTGGACGATCGTGGTTTTATTCTGTGCAGACGGAGGAGTTAGAGCGCCATTGGTTGTTTCTGCGTGATGTCGTCAGCCGTCGCTTGGTAATAAATAAAGTACCTGAATTGACATTGTGTGCCGCAGGCAGGAGCGCTGACATGTCGTACCACGTCGTGCACAATCGGACACAAGCTGACAATCATCTGCCTTCAACTCTGTGGCCCCCTCATTGTTAAACGAGCCGCATGATGCGCGTCTGCGTCGCGCGGCCCCGATAATGGCTGCATTATTTTCCAAAGTGTGATGGTGTTACCCCCAAAGTCAAGCACAAACTTGTGTTTGTGCCGGAGACACAATAACGGCGTTGTGACGAAGAGATGGATTGGATTTAAAGACGCCAACGGTAAATGTGAACGGTTTAGTTTTGATTGCAGAGACGAAGAGGAGCGACCCTCCAATATCACAAATACTCGACATAAAACAAGTTTATGAAAGCGTGTTTGTCGTATTTAGAAAGGTAGCCTCAAACATTCCGGTAAAAAAGTGGAGGCAGATCAAAAGTCTTTCTTTCCAAGGACGGACAACGTAATTACAGTTTGCCTGGAAAGGCTGATGCCCTCACAGAGAAAGATTTACTCTGTTGGAACTTTCAAAAAGTCCATCTTTATTGGTGAGAACTTTTATAAATCCCAGAGATGTTCAGGTGAAGGTAACGCGGAACAAACCTGATCACCAGGAAGAAAAACTAGTCTGACCGCCATTTAGAGATCAATTAGCCATCCTCTGAAAGAAACTAGAGCCAAAAACCTTTTCCTGTTGTAACAACACTTGACAGGAAATTGAAACGAGGTTAGCATTAATTAAGTCAAGAAAAATAGCTGAATGCAAGGAAATGTCTGCCTATAAAGATCCCGTGTTGGCCGTCATTAGTCCTGCTCCCACCTCTGGGAATGTTGAGCGATTTCTGAGTGTTTGGCGCCACTAATTCTGGTCCCATTAGGAGTTCAGATCGGTTCCACCTATAGGAATTCAATGACGGAGGTAAGACTAATGACTGACAAAGGCTGGTGTGGGGTAATTATGGTAGTTTGGATCACTAAAGTCAATAATAATTGAAATCGGCTCATCCCTGACACCCCCCAAAGAACAACAGTCTTTCAGACGTGGCGGTGAGTGCTTCAATAAATCATGCTAGCATCGACTGAGCTAACATACAACTATAATAGTATTGAAAAAGTACGGATTAGCCGCCCCAAACCGATTGATCGGTCTTGATCAAACTCAGTTTACAGATGCGAATATTCCAATCACAAGAGCGAATTTTTTTTAAATTACACCAACTGGCGAAAAAGTTTTTCTCCTGGACTAGAATCAGTCATTAGTTTGCGAAAAAACCTGAAAAGAAAACTGCGAACTGGTTGTTTTTTTTTCTTTTTTTCTCGCGTTTCTTAAAGCTGAAATTTGAGTGGGGAAGAGATGAAGCCGAGCAGATGCGACGCTAAAAACTGGTGGTCGAGCTAATTGGTGGCAGGAACACGAGCCTCGCTCAGAGATCCTGAACCGAGGCCTCGGCGGGTTCACGCCGTCGCTCGCCAGCCGGCGTCAACACCAGCATCAACATCGGGGTTTGTTTTTTTTTTTTTTGCTGTGTTTTGGGCGCCCTTCCTCAGCTCATGAGTATTAATGAATTCACAGATTGAGGGAAAATAATCTTTAAGTGTTTCCAACTGTCAGATCCTGTCAGTGCAACCACTTCTAATGGCCTGCTCCTTCCATTCAGGCTCATGTTTGATGTCTCGCTTTTCATGCCCTGCTTTTCCTCCGCTGCTAAATTGCCGCCGACAGTCCCGTGTCCCCGCAGATTGTTTGTTTGTTTTCGACCGCGCTTGTTTTACATACCGACGTAACGAGGATTCATTTAGCTGGGGGGGGGGGGCTGTTAATGGGGGAAGGGAGGGAGGTTGAGCGGCTTTCTTATATTCAAATAGGATTTGATCACGAGTCAGGTAAGCAATCTGTCGCGGAACCGAATGTGCTGAGGAACACGCAAGGACTTTTTGAGATCCTCCAAAGCGATGCCAAATCTTTTCTAAAAGTAGAGCGGATATTTCATGTCGTCCCCCCCCCCCACTTGACAGGGAACAGCTGGGCGGGAACAGTCGCCGCAGACGGCGTCGCATCCTCATCCTCTTTTTTTGAACAGGTGTGGCGATCAAGCGTTGATCAACAACCGTCTCCCAGGCTCCTTTGTGTGGACTTCACTCGCCGTTTGCGTCAGTTCTAACTTTAACTCAGAAGCAGTCCGGGCCGGGCGGGGCGGGGGCGAACCCAACCGGCAGATTTAACAAACTATTTCATTCATTTAGCGACAAAAGCCTATTGTCAGGAGGTGTCGACGGGCGCTAAACGCTGAACGGAAGCGTCGGAGGCTCCCAACAGGCTTCGTCAAGACATGCAAATGAGGCTGACGCCACGTCCGATTTGGCCAAACGTAATTAAGGTGTTCCATTTCGGGACGTGTTAATAAAGACGACTGCAGGCCTCCCCCAGGTCGCCGCTCATCACAAAGCCTTGAAGCTTTGTGTTGCGCCTTGTTTCTTCCCCGTCCGTGTTATTGGATAATGAACTGTTGTCGAGCGTCAGATCTCCCTTCGCAGTCTTTCCCCCAGTTTGAGGAGATAGGCAGGGAAGAGCTGCCCGAGGTGTGGCGTCCTACCGATAATTAAAAGGAGAGAAATTTGTGTGTGGCTCTTTGATCTGCCTGTCAACTTTGTGATTAGAGACGTAAAAGGCTTTAATCAGCGGTAATGTGATGATTAATACTCCTAAACTGTTGACGACGAATCAGAGGAACGTCAAGTTTTCCCTTTTCTTCCTCCTCCCTCCTCCTCCTCGTCTTCTTCATCATACTTCTCCCGGAGTCCACATCCGACAAAGTTTTCTCCCCCGCTTCCAGCAGAGGTTGTTAAATCAGGTGTTGTGTTTGATTAGAACCAGCAGACGTGTGGTTCCTCTACACGTTAAACCTCACGTACAGTTTGAGTCAAAGTGAACCCAATGAGGAGAACCGAAAGGAGTCTAAGTGCGTCAAAAACGCCTGAATCTCTGTTTTTATTCATATTTTTATTAATTTTATTAATAAGAATGAGGTTGTTAGGGTGATAAAAAGATTTTAATATCAGTCACTCAACCTTAAATATCTCCACCTGAAGTTCTTTCAATCCAACAGACTGGTCTTTATTTATCTTTATATTTATGTGTTTTAATAACCTTAAAGCAGAATTGCTGATTGAAGCACTTGAACTTGTTTTAGTTCATAAAGTCGACATATTTTTTCATTTAAATTCTGTTTTATACATCTTTATGTATATAATCTTATATATATATATTTGATGTGCGTTGTGGCCGGCACAATGGCGGCTGACAAATGTCAACACCATGAATAATGCATCCACAAATGAGCTCATTTGGATGTGAGTTTTAATCCATCACTTCATACATTTTTTACCATTTTGACCAAATTTAATCAACACATGAAAACAGCTTTTTTTTTTTTTTTGCCAGCGCTGGAGACGGAGTTAATAAGTCGTCTCTGAATGGCGAACGGCTGCAGGAAGAGGCGAACGGGGGCTGACCAGTCGTCTGGAGAAACTCCCCCCATTCGTTTTTTTTAATTGAAGGCCTCGGAAAGCGGCGCCTCCCTCCCGCCCGCCGCCGTTACGTGTGGAACAATCACAGCGAGCACCGAGTCCATTAGTTTTCATTTGGGACTGTTCAGTAAAGACCGCTTGATTAAGCCCAGGCAATTTGCTGGCAGGAAGTCTCATTCATGCTTCCCCGGCCCGCCGTCACCAGCAAGGGGTTGTCGTTGGGGTTAATTTAATCTGTTCTGTTTTAACACAACGGCGCCGCCGTGACACCTCGTCTTGGTTTTTGCTGTTGTTGCCGTTTGCATATGAATGCCGCGAGACGTTTGAGTGCGTGGTAATTACGCTTTACAGTAAATACCGGGTTGAGCGGCGAGCGTCCGCCGGGACGGGCAGGTTTGGGTAATTTCATGAATGTAAAGCAAACTATTTCTTTTCCAAGCCTCATCAATTCTCATTGAATGAGGGTAAAAGGGGGGCTCTACTCTTTAAAGGAAATGTAAATCTGGTGATCTGAGAATTTGACTTTGAGGCTGAGGTGAAGGGAGGAGAGAAGGTGGGGGAGGGCTCAAATAGGAGGAAAATGCAGCTTTCAATTCTCCACCTCGGTTCAGCCTTAAACAAATGGTTCTATTACCAGCTGCTCTCCTGCAGGCCCGGTCATTTATACCCATTAAACCCACGTCTTATCACCCATAAGACACCCTTACGTCTCTCCATCCACCAATTGTCTATAATCAGCCATTTAAAACAGCAGCGGAAATTTCTTCTGCGCATTGCTCCGGTCTGACGGACAGGCAAACGAGCCTGGAGGAGGGGGCAGGGGAGGAGGAGGAGGACAGGGATATTTTCTATGGAATGATGAATAGGCCAAGTTGAGTGGCTGACTAACAGAGATCTGTCTTAATCAGAAGTGATTTGTCAGAACAGGAGCTCTGCGGGGTCAGGGCGCAGGCGATGAATAAAACAGAGGCTGGCGGCGTGAAGAAAGGCCCCAGAAATCCACCCTGACTGCCCGCCACCGCTCATCCACCGGCGGGGAGGAGAGCCGACGCGTGGGCTGAGTCAGGAGCCACCGTTAGCATAGCCGCTCCTGAATACTAGTGTTTCTTTGAGAACCATTCTAGAAGTTCACCGTGTGCTTTTAAACTGAAGAAGCACCAGGAATGCACAAAGGATTGATTTTTAAACGCCGGTCGACGTCTATACCAATGATCTACTTCCTGTTTCAGCTGAAAAACTGGAAGAAATGTTAGTAAGAGATGTTAGTTAATGTGTATAGGGATGCCCAGCTGCTATCCAATCCACTTCATTTATATAGCACAGTTTAAATTAACACGAGGTTTCCAAAGTGCTGCACAGTCACGAGATAAAAACACAACCGACGCGCCGTGAAACCATGAACATAATGCAGTTAAAGAAAATATCAAATAAATATCCAATAAAACAAGATGAAATAAAATCAGATAAAAACAATTAAAATAATGTGAAATAATAAAATAATGTGAAATAATAAAGTGACATAATAAAATAATGTGACATAATAAAATAATGTGACATAATAAAATAATGTGACATAATAAAATAATGTGAAATAATAAAATAATGTGACATAATAAAATAATGTGAAATAATAAAATAATGTGAAATAATAAAATAATGTGAAATAATAAAATAATGTGACATAATAAAATAATGTGACATAATAAAATAATGTGAAATAATAAAATAATGTGACATAATAAAATAATGTGAAATAATAAAATAATGTGACATAATAAAATAATGTGACATAATAAAATAATGTGAAATAATAAAATAATGTGACATAATAAAATAATGTGAAATAATAAAATAATGTGAAATAATAAAATAATGTGAAATAATAAAATAATGTGACATAATAAAATAATGTGAAATAATAAAATAATGTGGCATAATAAAATAATGTGAAATAATAAAATAATGTGAAATAATAAAATAATGTGAAATAATAAAATAATGTGGCATAATAAAATAATGTGAAATAATAAAATAATGTGACATAATAATCCAAGTAAACAAAATGATGGCTGCCATGCTAACATTAGCTGTACCCATATGGGCTGTAATCTTTCAGGTATACAGTAATCCCTCGCTTGTTTGTGCTTCAAGATGCCTGGCTTCACTACATTGCAGATTTTTAGTAGGTAGTCATGTGATACTGTACACGCATGCTATTGGCTGACGGCTGCATTCCGACTGACGGTTCCTCCTGTGACCTTTCTTTAATACAAAAGTGTTTTAAACAGTCTATCAGAGTGTTTTAAGGGGGATACAGATTGAAGGTGGTTTCATATCAGTATGGGGAGGGCTCATAAACGTTTAAATTACTGTCAATAACAAGACAAATAGTTTGTGCTCTCCAGGGACTACTGGGACTACTTGTTCGTTCGGCTGTGATCCGGTCGGTACCTACACAACCAGGTTGGATACTCGCGTTGGTAAAACTTTGAAGACACTTAAACTTCTTCCCATGATCCTTTTCCAACTCCTGACTAACATGCAATAGAGTTTATTATGATAAGTAATCTGTCATAACGTCCCAGATGCTACATGCCCCCCTGCGACCCAGCGCTTGGCACCTGTTTAGTTTGAGTTATCAGTCAGTGCAAAGGCACTAGCCTCATGGCCTGTGGGCTCAGCATTACAAATACATCCCAGTGTGGGAACAACTTTGATGGAGGTGATGAAAGTTTGTCACCAGGCAGTTGTAGAAGTCCTTAAAAAAGATTCTCTGGAAGTGTACAAAGACGGGTAACTTTATTCAGCTGGGAGTCACAGGTTTATAAGTTGACTGCTACCTTGTGTGTGTGTGTGTGTGTGTGTGTGTGTGTGTGTGTGTGTGTGTGTGTCATAGCAAAAGCATGAGAGAGATAAAAAATGTATGGTTTAACATTTATCAGGCTCCTCCTCACTTCCCCTCCATCCTCCCACGGGTTTCCACAGCCCGTTTGTTGGAGTGTGTGTCTTGTGTCCGGGTACGAGTGTGTGTGGTAACCTTCAAAAAGTGGTCTCAGCTGCTTAATGAAAAGGAGCAGCGCTGAGCCTCAGAGCTCGCCACTGTCAGGTCTTGTACCCTTTTAGCTCTGGGGAGCGAGGGGGCAAGAAAAAAAAAAAAAGAACGGCAGCTTGGAAACAGAGGCGATGCATCCCGGCTCGGAAACGGAACCAGGATCCCACCAATTAGACACGTTCGTTCACGAGAGGAGGTCACATGTGTGAGCGGACAACGATGAGTTTATGGTCTTTATATTCTATAGGAAACTAGAAATGACACAAGACAAAACATTGTGCTTGAATGCACCACCAAGACTCCAGCTAGCAGCTAATTAGCGTGTGCGTCATACTCCTGGATGGGCAGAAAGGACTCCCCGCCAGCAGGGGGCGGTAGTTCAGGTTCAGTCACCTCAGAGCGCTGCTGACGAGGACTGACGCGTTCTGTTACCGCAAAAAACACCAATGCAGTGTTCCCTGGTTCCTCACGGTTAATGCGTTCCAGGAACCACACGCAATTAACAAATTTCGCGATATAGCGATGAAATATTTATCTTATTATTTACAGTAATTTAAACGTTTCTGAACCCTCCCCATACTGATATTAAACCAGCTTCTATCTGTATTACCTTTAAAACACTCTGATAGACTGTTCAAAACACTTTTGTGTCTCACATAAGTCTCACTCAGGGAACGTAGCACACTTCCTGATGCCGTCAGCCAATAGGATGCGCGTTCGATATCACGTGACCGCCTACTAAAAATCCGCGATGAGGTGAAGGTTCGGAAAAAACCGTGTCGGTTTTCAGCCTGATGGCAGATCCAGACTTTACCCCCCCCCCCCCACCTCCATTAAATTCATGCCTCCCCCCTGCTCGGCTAATTCTTCTCTACAGTTACATTAGAGGCCTGAGTTAAACGCAGCTCTGGTGCTGCTGCTAGCGTAGCGTAATGGAATAATGGGCTTGTTAAACGGACCTTTGGGGGATGGGGGGTCTTTAACCAGTGAGTCAGAGCACGGCCTCTGGGCCGGGGTTATTTAAATTCTTAATAGCTGTTTAAACAGGAGGGGAATATTTTATACGCTAACGAGCAACAAATCAGGAGCATTAGCGCTGTGGAAATAGTCGTCCTGCTTTGTTTGGTTTGGTTTTTTTTAATTCGCTGCATATTTTTAATGTTGAAAACCATTTATTTCAATAAACATCCTGTTGTTGAATTCTGCATTTATTTTGATTTTATTCAGATTAATAGAGGATGTTAACAAAACGCAGCGATTTTTAAAAAGCAGTGGTTTTTATAACGTCACAGGAAGACGTACAAGTTTTCCCTGGATTAAAAAAGAAGAAGAAAACATGGGAGCATTACTATTATTATTTTGATCTTCTTCATCTAACACGTGATCGGTTGTATTGATCAGAGACGTTGTCCCGCCCCCGTGCATCATCGTCATCTCTTTTCTTTTTAAAACAGGAAGTAGAAACGTGTCTGTTTCCTCTGGCGCTGCCGCTGCTCTAGAGCGCCCCCTAATGACCGCCAGGCGCCGCCCACGTCTCGTCACAAACGTTCCCCCCTCGTGGTTCATGTGTTTGTTCCTAAACCCAGAATGCAGCGCTCTGATTGGAGGCCTCTTCCTCCACCTCATCCTCACTTCAAACCTCTCTGGTGATGCGTTTGTCATCAGAACAAGCTCCGCCTCCACCGCCGCCGCTGTCACGCTCATTTATTTAAGAACGGGCCCCCGCCTTGACAGAGACGGATACCAGCTCTTATTTGTCTCTTTAACAAAAGATTTCCGCTACAACTCCCTTCCTGTTTGTCCCTTGTTCTCCTCCAGCGGCGTCCTGGGGGGGCCGCTGGAGGGGGGGGGGTGTTTTATGGTTATTAATACCTGCACTCAGTCTTTTAATCTGCCCTATTTGTCACATGTGACTGTCTGACTGCACTGTTTAATCTGGGTATCCTTCAATCTGTCTGGTGCCAGATTAGAAATTAATGAAGGCAGGAGGCGTTTGAGTCGCGTACGGTTTGGGAGCGCTCCCCCCCCCCATCCAATCCCTCTTCTCCATCTTCCTCTTCCTCCCTTCTCTTGTTTAGCTGCCAGATGTAGCCCGTTTTTGCGCGCCGCTCCCCCCACCCCCCAACAGGCGCTCAGCACGTGGGCCCTTTGGTGTGCGGCACCTGTGTAGTGTAATACAGTCAGCAACAGCGTTGTTTATTCCGGATTTGTTTGGTGCGCTTGAAAGCGTCGCTTTGATCCGTGCAAAGATTCTTCACTTCGCTCCCTTTTTTTCCTGATTCATCGTCTGCCTCCCTGGTTTTTAACACTAATGCTGCGGCGGCGCGTCACGCTGGTGCTGTTTGGTGCTGGGGGGTGGGCGTTTGTTTGTTGTAAACCCAGGGGGAGGGGGGGGCGGGAAGACGACGGTGACCACTGACGGGGTTGTCAGAGACGTTTTACAGCTGTGTGTTTATGTGTTTACATTTATACCGACATTTAAACACCAATAGCGTCATAGCATGGCCTTGACTCCGCCCACAGGTGAGTGTGGGCGGAGTCTTCGACAAATTTACACCTGCTAGCGTCAAAACGTTACCCGCAAGTACCGTTACCTGCAAATGCATCTCCGTTAATCCCGCCGGATTAGCGGAGGCTCACCTGCAGCAGGTCGGCTGAGGGGCGGAGCCAAAGGCGGGGCAGAAAGACAGCCCCTCCCCCCTTTAGAGAACAGTTCTAAAGATGGAACTCCATCTTCTGCTTCCTCTACAGAACAAGTGGGTCAGGAGATTCTGTCCAACCTGCACGGCGACCGGGAGAAGATCCAGAGAGCCAGAGAGAGGGTGAGCACACACACACACACACACACACACACACACACACACACACACACACACACACACACACACACACACAAACTTTTCTGACAGATTTCGTCGACTAGAAGATTCTACCTCCATCCTTTCTCGCTGTGAAAGTCGGCGCTCCTCATTGCTTCCTTTAGCTCCACCCCCTTCATACCTAGTCAGGTAGGCGGAGTCAGACGAGACCAAAAAAAGGGGGTGCGTTTGAATGCCAAACGCCGAGGCGAAAGGATGTCAAACGTCTCCTAGGAAACGATCCGCATCCTGGTCCTCCTGGCGTTCTCCGCCTCTCTTCCGTCTTCCCATGAGCCTTTGCTCACGCCTCGTGTACCCGCGCCCGTCAGGGGGTTTGACGACTCGTGGTGGGTTAATGGCTCCATGCCTTTATAGAGGAGGAAGGTGACGGAGGTATAGCATAGACGTCAGCACACACACACACACACACACACACACACACACACACACACACACACACACCCTGCACTCTGCAGGGGGTGTGGCCTTTTGTTTCGCTTTTATGCTTCAAATAGAAGTCAGTGGAAGGTGTCAGCAGTGGGTCAAAGCAGCAAGCGCCCAGCGCACAATGAACTCAGGGTGATGATGTCATCGCTCTCCTGGGGGGGGGGGTAGAGGGAGTGTCTTTTAAAATGAATTTAACTTAATTGTTATTAATAGTCCTACCATCTCACGGGTGTTCATGCTAGGCTAGGCTAATTTCAAGAAGGTGAAAAGTTTTTGACCTCAGATGAATCCATCAGGTTTCTTAACCTTTGACCTCTGACCCCATTTGAGTTTTTATCAGCAATAAATATGTAAAATATTATCTTTATATTGCTCATGGAACTACAATGGAAATAAAGACTTCCTGGAAGCCCCCCCCCCCCCCCAAGGACCTCTGTTGGTCCCCGGACCCCAGCTTTACCAGCGCTGAATGAGGGTTTGTTTTTCCACCACCTCATACCTGAACGCTTAACTAGACGCTCAGCTCGGCTGTAATTTCGGGCGAAGGAGGAAAGTCTGAGATTTGGTGCGAGGCTGTGAAAGAGGAATGAAAAGAAGGAATAATTCAGAGATGTATTTTGGGAGAAAGTGTCAAGTATCTGGGGGACAGATCTGTGAATAGAAGCAGACATCAGGCAACTGCAGGACTTGTCTGTCTTTGCCAGAGGGCCCAAACCCCAGGTCCCCCACCTCCCACCCTGGACCACATGGATCCTTGGCTCTGGCAACCCCACATCGCAGCGATCCAGGCTGCCAGAGGGCAGGAAGGATGGAGGAAGAGGGAAAAAGGAGCCATAAAGTAGAGGTGGAAAAAAACGAGATGACTGCGAGATGAGTACGAACAAAAAAAAAAAAAAAAAAAGGAGAAAGAGAAGAGGGATGAAGGAAGGGACGGTAATTAAAAGTAGCGCCGTGAAAACACGCAGGGCTTTATTGGGAGAGGAGTTATTATCTGTGAGGAAGATGAGGATGAGTGACTCCCTGCTGACTCCACAGACCTCACCCCTCCCTCATCATCCTCTGGAAAAAAAACTACAGGTAGACGGCGACGGCGGCGGCTCGCTCAGCGCCGCGTCAGCGTTTCTCCTCCTTCCCAGTGGAAGTCCACAGAGTGGAACCAGCGTGACCCCCGAGGAAAAATCCACCGAGGAAGAAAAAAAGGAACACATCTGAGCCAATTAGCCTGAAATCGCCACCATCATTATTTCAAGGACTCCCCGCGCGTCCTGTGGACGACAGGAAGAAAGGATCGCCTCACTCTTCCCTGATGAGCGGAGTGATGTCTGAATGAAACCTGGTGGCGCCAATGAAAGACGTTCAGACTGGTTTTATTCCCGGGTGAGCGATTTAATCCTAATCTGGATGAAGGCCACGATCGTCCTGCGTCACCACCGGAAAGCTAACTGTAAACCGCTGCTAACAGGAAGCGATTCCCACCCTCCAAACATCACGCGCTCAGCGATATTAGCGAGGTGTTTGTGCAGCATCCAAAGGAGCGTAAGAGACGACACCCCCACACCCCCCCCCCCACACACACACCCACAGCCGGATCGCCCTGCTGTCGTCTGGCAGAGGATGCAGCGCCCGACTACAGAGCAGCATCTTTCCTCGGGCTGTGAGACTCCTGAACTCATCCTCCTCGCTCCACGTTTGAAAAGTTTATTCCTCTGATATTATTTATTCATCAGTTTGTTTAGTTTTTGTTATTTTTATTTCCAACTTTTAAGTTTTGTACAGTCTTTTGATGTCACGTTGATTTGAATGTTGCTGACGTGCGACCTCCTCTGCTCACCTATCAACGCCCTTCTGTTACGTCTTCATCTCTTAATTCCATAAAGAAGCGGTCAGATGTTTTGTTTGTTTTTTAACACTCCAATTTTTGGAATTAAAACCCGTCTCTATGTTTCCCCCCCCCCCAGCTGAGAGAAACAGACGCCAACCTGGGCAAGAGTTCTCGCATCCTTACCGGCATGCTGCGAAGGTAAGAGGCAGGTAGGGACCTGGTTTCTGCACCTCTCCGTATGCGTCCCGCTCCAACCGAGCCCCCGCCGTCTCATTAAGTTTATAATTAGATCAAAGTGCTTCCTTTCCTCTTAGAATCATCACTCTCTACGCCGATGATGTCGCTTTTTACCAACGGATCGACAAACAGACGACGGAATGAACGGAAACTTATTTTACCCCTACTTTTAATTGAATTGAATTAATTTGAATGCTTTTCTCCGTCTGCGGCGGTGTGTTCGAGGGCGTGGGTGATTAGAGCGTCCGGCCGGCCTGCGTCGGCTGCACACGTCTCCATTCTGTTCTCCTTTTTCTTCCCCTCCTTTGTCGCTCTAACAACACACATCTGAGTCGTCTTTGTCTCTCACGTTCGCCGGTTCACGCCTGGTACAATCACAAGCATTCACACAGCCATGTCACACACACGCACACACACACACACACACGGACACACTCCGTAATGTCTTGTCACATCTCCATTTCATAAAGTGCTTGTGTGCCGGCCCCCCTCTCATCCGTGACGCCACGGTTTTTTGTTTCCCGCTCCCTTCTTTTCTAGTTTCCCTCCCCGCTGTCGCCCCGCTGTGGGTTTTGATTAAGAGTAATATGTAAATGACACACACTAAATGTAAACCCCCCCCCGCCCAGGAAGGAAGTGCCAATTGAAATAGATGCTTCAGTGCCCGGAGACAATTTAAAGGGCGGCTCGCGGGGCGGCCGGCGGTTAGCGGCGGCGAAGGCCTGAGGAGGGCTGTGACGCCGACTGTAACCAATATTTCTGCATATGTCTCCATTTTGTCAAGTCTGATTATGGGAGGATGGGGGAGGATGAAGGAGGGGGTCGAGGGGGGGTCGGCTCGCCTGGTATGTCACCCAAAGCTGTCCTGAAATCATTCATCATCCCTCCTCCTCCTCCTCCTCCTCGTCTGCTGAAGTAAATAACACACTTATTTCAATATTATCATATTAATGTTAAAGTTCAGCTGTCACCTAATGGGCGGGCTTAATCAGACGTAGCATTTACAAGCCCCGCCCCCCCTCCAGCGCCGGTTAGCGCCGCTCTCAAATCAGGATTTATGAGGAGCCTCCCGAAGCGGTAGAGAGCCGCCTCCTTTCTGCTTGATGGAAGCGGCGTGCGTACACACACACGCACACACGCACACACACACACACACACACACACACACACACACACACAACGTTTTATTCACTGTTTGAATAAGAGAGAAGGGTTTTGTTGTGAGGTCGCGGGCTGGAAACGTCAAATCTGAAGTCATTTCTAAGCAGAGGGGAAGAACTGAGAGAGAAACGATGGTTCAATGAGGCCTCACCCCCCCACACCCCATCCAATCCCCCCCCCCCGCCCTCCTATCCAATCCCCCCCCCTTTAAGGCAATCCTTCCTCATTCCACCTTTCATTTCATTATTTGCTCCTCCAGTTTTCTGCCTTTTGATTAATTGTGTGTTTGTGTTGGACGTCAAAGCAATTGTAGTTGTGGGTTTTGAAGTGGGGGGGTGGGGGTTGATGGGGTGGGGGTGGGGGTGATTGGTGGGTTGTTCTCCACCTGTTTGTCTCAGCTGTAGAAGACAGTTTAACATTCAATCTAGATTTCATCTTTATCCACTCGAATCAACAGGAAGTCAAGGAAATGTTTCTGGAACCCCGCTGCAATAAAACGATGGATGGATGGATAGATGGATGAATGAAAAAAGGAGAATAAAGCTTAAGAATAAAATAAGATATACAATAATTATATGCATAAAAAAATGTACAATAAAATATGAAATTTAAAACATACGTATGTTAATAATAAACATGAAATATATAAATGTTGTGGCCAAAAGCAGACGTTTAATTATCCAACAACCTTGTTGACAGAACGAATCAGAAGTTTTTTCACGTTTGGATGTTTAGCTTTAAAAATCAGAGAATTTTCTTTGTTTTGACAGGAAATTTTCCAGAAATTCTGATTTAAATTTAAATTAAATTTAAATTCTAGTGTCTGATGCTCATCTATGTTTAATTTGTCGCTGATCCAGATAATAATCCGGATTTTTCAGACCACTATGTGAACGGAACATCTGTGTTTAGCTCCTGCCTGTCTGGAAACACGATCATCTGGGACTCATAACGGGGTTTGGAGTTGTGTACTAACGATATCTTTATCTAAAAATATCCAGATGAATGGGTTTATTTGATGGTTTCTGGTGCGGATCCAGTTCTGGTGGTTTTGGCGAGGCGTTTAGGGTTGGGGGGGGGTGTTGGTGGAAGTCAGCTTCCTGCAGAGTGTTTAAGTAGTTCTTGTAATTTTCAGCTGGATTTAATGCCGCTGTCGTATTTGCGTCCAGGCCCGGAGGTTAGCATCAACAGCTCAGATAAATAGCGTTTATAAAACTCCAGCGCGTCTCTGGAGCGTTTCTGTGTTGAAGTCGCACCTCTTCCTGCGTCGTCTTTACGGCGTGGACGGCGTCGCCCCAGCTGAGAAACAATTAGACACTCATTAAAGTCGCTGTCAGGGTTCAAGGAAGCCAATTAACTCAAAGACGGAGAGGCGGCTATCGCTACGACGACCAAACATTCACACGCAAACACCTCCAATAACTGTTGCTTTGTTTGAAAACGAGTCTCCAAATGTCTGACTGTGAAACTCGTCACTGCCACTGGGGGTAATTAGTGTAAAAGCGTCTGTCAGGGCTGCTGATTGGCTGCTGCTTGATGACTTGTCTCATTACCGCCAAGACGCTCGTCTGCAGACGCTGGTGGAGTGACGGGCTTCCAGGGCATCAACTCGCTTAATTTTTAATTTAATTTATGGAATCCTTTGGGTTTTAATTATTCCTGACTTACATGTGGGTTCCCAATGAGGCAGGAAGTCCATCCTGACACGATCCGGGGGTCTATAATCACCCCATTATCTATTTAAACGGTAGGAACACGCCACGCTCGTTATTCCCTTCAAACTCCTGAGAGAACTTCACTCGTTGGAGAAATGGGGACAGGACGCCGAGGGGACGCTTCCACCTTTCAGTCGGGACGACTTGACCTCCCCGGGGGGAGAGGAAACAGATCCAGGATGGGGGCCGTTCTGTCCCGGCTCCCGGCGAACGTCCGGTCACAGGAAGACGACAAGAACTTGAGTCGTTAGCGCACGCTAACACCAGTGCCACGCTTTTCACAGATTTAAACTCTTCATTCTTCATGACCGTCCAGTTTGATCAGGTTTGATCAGCATTTGGGTTTCCGTCCGGTCTGTGGAGGGGGGGGGGGGGGCGTCGGGCGTCGGATCTCTGTTGTACCTGTTTGATGATGTTGACGACTTCCTGTCAAAAAACAAAATGGTCCTGCCTTCCTACCGCCATCACCAACATTTGAAGCATCTCCATCGTTTGGGACCAGGATGCAGCTCCAGACCCACTTTGGACCACTGGGGGGCTCCTGGCAGCTTCATGGAAGCAAGGGTGGGGGGGCCGTGAAGGGGCAATGAAGCAGCGATGGAGGGACGGAGGAACGGAGGCGGCGGGGGGGAGGAGGAGGGTATATTTTGAAGCAGAGGGGTTGTCTGCTCTCGCTGGCAGCTGATCCCACATGCAGGTGGTCGACTCCGTCGCCAGGCAGATCAAAAAGTCAAGGCCCCGGGTGGACCCCCCTTTGAAATGGGAATGGGGCCTGGATATCAGACGGAAAACATAAGCAAGCTCCCAGCCACAGAAGCGCTCCATATTCATGGCTGGGACTGGGAGTAGCCAGAGCCTTCAGAGGAGGACTCGTCCACACTCTGGACACTGATTAAGAGATCAGCCCCCCCGAGCTGCCGGGCTAGGATGAGGCGCTAGCTCACAGCTAACGCGGCCACGGAGCCTGAAACGTGAACGAGAACACCGGGAACGTTTGTGAACCTTCCTATAATTACATCGACGTGCTCGTTGGTGGTGAAGATTCACAAGAAACCGTCGGTTCCTCGTGTGTTTGACCCAAAAGTGAACCAAAAGTGAAGTTCGTGGCTCCGGAAAGGAACTCCTGATTCCTTGAGATCAATAAGTTGGCAAAGACACCCCTCCTCTCTGTCCGTTTGTTCGGAATATTAACTACTGGGGTATGTAGGTCACTTCGTTAATGGGATTCAGTCCAGCACTGGGCTATGTTGGGATCGGGCGAGTCTTGGGACCTTCTTGAAGTCTTTCTGTGTAGTCGAACAAAAAGGTTTGATTTGTTTAATTGCGACTAAAAGAAGGAGCAGATTGCCTTCACGTGTTTCCTCTCCTTGTTTTCCTGCTTTATTTCTTTTCATGTATTTATCCGTCGCCTCGTTTTTGGGCGGTCTAGCGGAGGAGTCTTGACCCTACGATGGGTCACCATCACGGACGCCCGTATCTCTCGTTTCCTCCCCGTATTTCAGGTATTCCGTGTTCATGACGGTGTGTAAGGCCTGCTTGCCCTATTTTGTGTGACGGTTGAACTCGGGCTTCATGTTTCCCGTCCCGGGGGTGGCGGCTCTCTCCCCAGTGGAACCCCCCCCCACCTCTCTGATCTCCTCTCCACGCTGCCGCCGCGGTAATTCTGTGTGCTGCGTTTAAACACATTCCCTTTGCTTTGCAATTTGTTCAGCCTGGCATCATTACCCCCCCCCCCCCAACCCCCCCGCGTCCCTACGGGTCGATGCTACCCCCGGCCTCTAGGGTAGAATTCTACGCTTTTCATGTCCGGTCTGTTTCATGCTGGCAGAAGAGCAAAGTCCTAAAGCGAGTCACCCCACCGTAACCCCCGAGCTGCAGTTCCAACACGCATGTGTGCACATTGAACATGGAACACTGTTAGCATGTTAGCATCCGTTAGCAGGGGCTCGTAGCTTTACAAGACGAGCAAAAGTCGGAATCGAGGATGCTTACATGGATGCTAACGATACATTTACACCGTTTAGCATTGTGCTAAACGGACAAGCCTGATGCCGATGCTCAAACATCCCATAATTTATTCAGAGGTATAATTCCTCCTGCAGAGAGAGGAAGAGTCACTTTAACTCTTCCTCTTTGTTAGCAAAACAGCGTTTTGCTTTAAGGAAGTGTTTTACCGCGCTTGACTGGACGCTGTCTCACTGACGCGACGCTAACGACACTTCCTCATGTTTTAAGCATTTTACAAAGCACTGGACTTAAAAGGCCGACATTTTCCTCAAGTGTGGGACAATCTTGATGCTTTCTGTGAATATTGATCCCAGATATCACCAATAATCCATCTCCTGGACTTCATTTGAAGATAAAAGTCTCCCAGGTTATTTTTATGTCGACAGAGGCAATAATCCAGACGTATTTTTGATATTAAACTACTGCTGTATTTTTACTTTCTGTGGTTTGAGTGTCAGATATGTGTGTGTGTGTGTGTGTGTGTGGTTTTTTGGACATCGTAGGTACTTCCTGATGTTCACGCTGCTGCTGGGACGATGACAGGGTCGGCCTCAGCCTCATTACTCGCTGCTCCTCAGCCAAACAAGCCGGCGCTGCCACCGCTCTTCCTCACTCCCTCCTGCCTCATCCCTGTCTTCTTCCTCTCTTTTCCTCCACCTTGCCCATTAGAGAGTGCTGATGGGACGTTTTCTGCAGAAAGGGAGAAAGATACACACACACACACACACACACAAGAGGTTGTTGACAAGGGCAAAGACGTGTTGTTGTTTTATATAAGGGATGCATTTGTCTGTTGAGGATTGACTCACTCAGCCGGCTGCCAGAGCCCCCTTTTTCCTCCCGACGTGTCTCCCCTTTCTCTATTGTCTCGCCAAGTCGCAGGTCTATTTTTCTTCACAGGTCAGGACAGATCGGAATCCTAATTATTCTCCGAGGTGCCGGTGAGAGTCGGAGACAGCTAGCTTCAAGGACGCTAATCCGTTTCGGCAATCAAATCACAGCGAGGGAGAGTTTGAGTCGTGTGATGACATCATCACCTGATTCCTCCCAAAAAAAAAACGCTCCTCCGGAGGGGTGAGGGGTGGGGGGTCGCCCTGACGCGACATTGAGGCGATGGTTCGCTCGACCTCGCTCATACGGTCCCCCAGCTGATGGACCCCACCACCACCAACACCGCCCCCCCCCCCATCCTTTAACCCTGACAGACTGTCGTTCTGACGAGATGACTGGAGATCAGTGGCGCTCTCATCTCTTGAAGTGGCTCCAGGTGTCACTCCAAGGGCACCCCCCCCGTTTGATCCGCCGTCGAGCGCCTGTCGGCCGCCGCCCTCCTCTGATTTCCCCCGGTCAGAGGGGAAACAAGCGCTCCTGTCCAAAAAGTTCCACTTTTTTACTTTTTGAGTGACAGGAAGTGAGAGCCGAGGGTCGCCATGGGAACGGAGTGTTTGTTGTCGTCGTCGTCGTTGTTGTTGTTGCTCACGTTTAGGGAACACACTGAGTGGATTGGCTCTGACATGTGATCAACTTGTCTGCGATGTTGCCCCGCCCACCATCAACCAGACCCCGCCCCTTTATCATGAGATTAAAGCCATGTTTAGTGAGTTTAGTCTCTCAGTAGGAACCAATCGCAGCGCCGTTAGATTAGCGATAACAGCCCCACACGTCCCCCCTGGAGGGGGCGATAAGGGTGGGTAGGGGGGCATCCTATAGCAGTGATCTTGCCCCAATGGGGGAGGAAACAAACTCCACATCCGATGAAGCTCGGGCGGCTCCACTGATCACGCCGTGGGCCTCGTCTGAGGAAGAAAGGAGCCTCCTCCTCCTCCTCTTCCTCCTCCTTCTCCTCCTCCTCCTCCTCCTCTTCCTCCTCCTCCTCCTCCTCTTCCTCCTCCTCCTCCTCTTCCTCCTCCTCCTCTTCCTCCTCCTCCTCCTCCTCCTCCTCTTCCTCCTCCTTCTCCTCCTCCTCCTCCTCTTCCTCCTCCTCCTCCTCCTCCTCCTCCTCCTCCTCCTCCTCCTCCTCTCCTCTTCCTCCTCCTCCTCCTCCTCCTCTTCCTCCTCCTCCTCCTCCTCCTCCTCTTCCTCCTCCTCCTCCTCCTCCTCCTCCTCCTCCTTCCTCCTCCTCCTCTTCCTCCTCCTCTTCCTCCTCTTCCTCCTCCTCTTCCTCCTCCTCCTCCTCCTCCTCCTCCTCCTCCTCTTCCTCCTCCTCCTCCTCCTCCTCCTCTTCCTCCTCCTCCTCCTCAGACACCTCCGGTCCAGAGGAGGTCCCCGTCTTCAGCGAGGAGGCGCCCCAACACAAAGCTCAGATGAAACAAGATGGAGGAGAGCGTCCGTACGTCAGCATCCTTCCTCCCTTTCATTTTATCACACCCCCCCCCCCCAACCCCCCCTCCTGCTGTGAGCCTCTGTAGAAATTACAGGTGAGATCTGCGTCTCTGGCAGGGCCTGCCTTCTGTCTAGTGGGAGCAGGGGTGTGTGTGTGTGTGTGTGTGTGTGTGTGTGTGTGTGTGTGTGTGTGTGTAGTGTTGTTTGTGGCGCTCTTTGTGTGTCTGCCGATAACTTATTCAGCGTGGGGGGGGGGGTATTCATCCAGGGGTTGAGCGCGGGCGTCCGTCAAGACGGAAAATAATGAGGCGACAGCGGCGCAGAGGAGAGCTTCCTCCCTCCGCCTGGGTCGCACCCCCCCCCACACACACACACACACACACCTCCCCCCTCATTCCTCTCCTCTTCCTCCTCCTCGCCTCCCATTATTAGCAGATTTAAATAGATAATAGGGGTGTGTGTGGGGTGGTGGGGGGGGACGTTTTTAAACAATTAGAGCCGATCACGTCGCCTCTCATCCCGCCGGTGTTCCCTCCCAGCATGCCTTTGTGCAGATGTACGCCTGAACAGCTGCCCGGACTGCGGAGGAATCCCACGTCTTCACACCCGTTCACACCCGGAAATGTTGAGGAGCGGAATTCCAGGAGGATGACATCATTGGAGCGCCGCTGAGCCAACGAAAGACTCCGGCGGCGACGTGTTTCAGCTCTAAGGCCATTTAAAAACTTATTTTTAAGCGAGACGTGGACGCGTTGGGATCTCGTCTGTCTGTTTAAAGCGTGGATGTGATCGACGGTTGTCTGGATGGGATGACTTTGCCCCCTTTCTTCTTCTTCTGTAGTGTCTCATGGAGGTTTTGCACCCTTAAGCGTTGCACCTTCTCTTGCACCAAAGGTACAAGTCGGAAATGTTCCTGGACGCAGTTGCAAGTGTGAGAAGCTTAAAAAACCACTTGGAACGCCTGAAAGGTTATCCCAGTAATTTACCGGGAACACGGTGTGAACGAGGCTCCGCGGCCTGCCAGGATAAAGTGGCTCCCGCCCAAAAAAACCCTTCCTTATATTTCCAGTCAGCTCTCATTTAGTGCTTCCTTTCAGCATCAGAGTCCATTCTTTGGCTGGAAGCATTCAGTGGCATCTCGCGGTGGAAAGTGGAGACCTCGGCTCCGTGTACACTTGAACCGCATGAATCCGAATTATGACAAATAAGAACCTCATACAAAAGCATGTTCTCCATTCCCTAACAAAGACATCTCAGTACTTTCTCAAACCGCCGTCACCCCGACAGAACAAGTCAGCTGTCTCAGTCGTGTTTGGATCAGGATAAATGCTTAAGTATAGTGTTTGCTGCTATTGTTGTTGCCCCTCAGATCCTCTCTTTGGCAGAGTGCAAGAGCTTGAAATATTTACAAATGCTGAATTTTGGCTCATTGTTTTTCTTTTTAATATTTTCTTCTAACCCATCAATCATTTACGGCGCCTCTGTATGTCTGTATTTCATCCTGGCAGACCCCCAGGATGGTGCAATGAAGCAAAGGCGGTGCATTGCTGCTGCGTTGTTGTTGATGGCATAAAAGATCTTCTTTATCACAATGGGCAAAACAATAAAAAAGGATGTGAAAAGGTTGCGAGGCGAGGCATTCACAAGTATTGGGATTTAAGAGGAGCCCCCCATCAAAATACTTAACGCATGGCCTCTTTTCTCTGCAAAGACTTCTAACCTTGAATGCTTTTATACTAAACCCAAAAATAGAGTTCTATTTGTTGTAATCCAAAAACTGGAAGGCAAAAGGACAGACCCGATCACCTCGCTCATCCCTTACTTTGGTTTGGCGGTGCTCGCTGTGAAGGGCGATCCGTGATGTGTAAATCACAGTTTGACAAGAAATATAGAAAATGGAGCGTTCAGGAGCTCTTATTTGCCAAAACGATCTCACAATGAAGTCCACTATTAACCACAAACTCAATCTCAAACTTTCTACAATGCTCCCGAGTGTCAGGATAGAAAAATCAGACGCAAAATTAATACACAGAATGAGAGATAACAGGAGTTCAGAGGAGTGTTACGTCTTTTCTGAGCCGTCTGTTTGTTCTGGTTTCATTAATGACATTTCTCCTCACTTTCCGAGGCTTTAAAGGTGTTTTTTGCTGCTTCCATCACATCAACTCCAAGAATCGACTCCATCTATCCCAGCTTTGATCAGTTTAATGAGATGATCAGCATTATTTCCAGACTGCTTCTGTTGCATTATTAGAAAAGCTTAAAGGAATCAAACGATCATTATTGATCACCTCAGAGCGTTCATCATTTTTTTAGCTCGTTTATAGAACGTTTTAGGCTTCAATCCCACACAAAAAAGGGCTCTATTTTTACCAATTTTTCCAGAACTAGATTCTCTTCATTTAAATGCGTAGTTGGCGGATGGATACAACATCAGTGAGACCGTATCTCGTTCTTTACCACGTGTTGGTGGATGGATACAACATCAGTGAGACCGTATCTCGTTCTTTACCACGTGTTGGTGGATGGATACAACATCAGTGAGACCGTATCTCGTTCTTTACCACATGTTGGTGGATGGATACAACATCAGCTGACCCTGACTCTGCATGCTAACATGTAGCCGGTGCTTTCCCGGGTAGAATCGGGGTCGATGCTCATTTCATTCTCTGGTTCTGCTGCCTCAGAATGTGACAAACAAAGGAAAGAAAAAGCGATGGATTGTCCGTTACTTGAATTAGCGGGCGCTAACAATGACTCGGGCATGACCACAGAGACGCGTTGTTACGCCCGCTGGAACAGTGTTGGTCTCTGTTTGTGCGTTGCCATACTGTGTGACACAGGTTGTTTTGTTGGTCTCGGTCTCGTCTTTGTCCAGGGGTGTGTTCCGGGGAAACTCTGGTCAGACGGTCTTCCCTCCTTTATCTGCGGCGGACGCCTCAAACCATCGTCTGTTGCCGCCACAGTCGTAAGGACCGAGCGAGTCGGGCCGCAAAGATCTCCTCTTGATCAGCGAGGAAAACCCCGGCGAAGTCCGATACCCATAGATTCCGTTTTTAGCCCAGAGATCACAGGAAGATTTCTCCAAGTTGTGTAATTAGACGGTTTGTAGTTAATCCTACGGGACCGGCTGGCAGGGACGTCTCTCCGCTCTAAAGTTCTTCTCTGGTAGCATCTTTAACTCGTCCTCCAGGCTTTATAATCTTTTTATTGCTTCAAGAAGAGGGGTAATTACTCAACGTTCTCTTACCTTGATACGCTCATCGTCTGTGAAGGGATTCTCCCGTGGAATACCCTGGCTGGAGAGAGTCGGTGCACGTTGGGGCTTTTGTTGGCCCGCCGTGGCTTTTTGGGGAGTGAACCGGCGGCTGCATGGCTGGTAATGACAGGTTCCATGTTGCCGGTGGCTTGCGGCCCACTGCGCTGTTTGTTTGGAGAGTGGTGCTCGGCCGTGAAGTGCTGGCCCAGCTGGCAGCGGCTTCCATTGCCCCTTTGGCCCGATGGCTGGGGCATGTTTGGCCCACACCAGCCAGTCAGACTGGCATCCAGCAGGCGGTTGGAGGAGTTGGGGGGCTGTTGGCTGAGCACCCTGGTGCGAGGCCAGGCCTGCTGCCAACTGCAAGAAGACTTCCCCGCTCACAGCACCATCTCCACGTCTCTGTGGCGACAGGGATCTCAGTTTGCACCTCAAGGGTCAACATCATCCCACCGCGATCTGTCTCAACAACCTCGCTCACAGAACAGCACCGAAAAACTTTGCATGTGTATATTTTTATCTCTTTTTTTCCCTACCCATTCCTTCTGGCAGATAGTCTTTCTTTTTGCGGACAGCAACACAAGCCTGGATTTAAGACAGCTGACCACTCATTTTGTTGTTGGGTTTTTTTTATTATTGAATTTCTGAGTACCCCTGAAGTGCATCACACCACAAAAATATGTTGTTTGCACAGACATACATACACTTTACAGTCCAAAAAAAGTTCGCTTGCCTATCTCACACTCACTGAAGTTCTTTCCAGGCTGTGGATATTCAGAACGCTGCCCTATAAAGTTATTCTTTAGGATTATTTCCTCTTCTCGAGCTGTAAATATAAACGTCAGGCTCTAATTTGATCTAGAGATAACTGGAGAAGTCTTTAGATGCTATTTCATTTGATTTCAGGCTACAAGCAGTTTGCCCTGACCTTTCTGACCCATACAAAACCAGTTAACTCTCATCCTGGTTTGTACTCATACTAGAACTTTCGCTAGTTAGAGAGTCATCTACAAAAACATCTCTGCAGCGAGCGGCGCTGAACGCAGCCTGGTTGCCACAAAAATAACCCCTGCTCTTTCTAAACCATCACTTAAAGCCCTGAAAAGCATCGACTCCCAAAATTTACAGCTGGTTTGTTTATTTTCTGAGTGTTTGCCGGGTCACATGGGTCCATCATGTCAGGCCCCACCCCGTCCGTGTTCCGATGGCGCCAGAGCTAACACTGCTCCAGTGTTGAAGCGGACGACATGGAGGCCTTGGCCTAGCATCTTGGTGTCACTTTCCCAGCCTGTTGGTGGAGCCGGCCCGTCCCCTGGTTCTCCTCAGCCGACCCCGACGCGTCAGCGACTATCACACACTCGCGAGGAGCCAGAAACAAATGTTTTCCTACCGTTACCGTCGCCCGACCTGCGTCCGTTGACCCGGCTCACACCGAGTCGCTCAGACGCGCGCCCGGCTCGTCTTTATTTAACAAGACGTCAACGCACGCCCATCTCGTCCAAAAGTTCCCCTGTGGTATGGCGTTTCAAACCCATTCCTAAACACCGGTTTCGTTTCGCCCCATCTTTAATTACATCGTTTGCTGGAGACCGAGGCGGGGAGTTCGAAGCAAAGCACCATGTTAGCAAAAGCGTATAATAGAGAGGGACGCCACAGCCGGAGGACAGCGGGTCGAGACCGGGGAGGAAAGTCAGACCAAAGGAAAGATTGAGGTGTCGATAAGACTTTAAAAGAAGAGTTAGCGACGCGCTAGGACAGGGTCAAACTTATTTGACCCCCCCTGAGGGCCACAGCAGCATCACGGCTGTAATCAAAGGGCCAGATGTAACTAATAAATGTAACTAAATGTAACTCAATGTAATGGAACTAAATGTAACTACTCCTTAATGTTAAATAATTCTAAATTTATTACTTATTCAAGTTACAAACATTACAGTTAGACAGAAAAAACATGTTTGTTTGTTGCTCTATTATATTTGTCAGGTTATTAAACCCACAGAACTCCATCAATCAAGGATCAAACTATCAATGAATAAAGAAAAATAACATCAGACACAAGTTAGGACGTTAACTTTGTTCACAACGAGTTAAAATGGGCTGAATTATTGCATTGTGGGAAATGTAGCTTTTGCTCAAAGCACACTTTTGACCTATTTATTTTTAGACATGTTGACCTTTTATGCTTTCGGGGGGCCACACAAAATGACGTGGCGGCCCCCGGGCCTTAACTTTGCCGCATGTGAACTTGGAGAAGACGTCATTCACCTGCATCTAGGTCATCTAGAACAGAGTAGAACACAATCTTCATCATCATCAGCTCAGAACGAACTGAAGATCCGACTCCAAATCGGTCCTCTGGACGCTAACTCTTCTCGTATTATTCGTGTAACCACAGACGCGAACGCGTTCCCTCTGCCGCCGTGACCTCTGGACGACCCTCCAGACGTCGTCCCACATTCCCCGTCTCCGTATTAATCGTCCTTGACGATGTATTTCACATTCATGGCAGCGTCATTAAAGTCCGTCTGTCACATCGTCGCCTCTGTTACCTTATTACTCAACATATTCCCAGTTGGCTTCAGAATCCAGCCATTGTCTGTCAATTAATTGCAGGCAGGCCAGTGTAAAACGGTCGGGCTGCATTCCAGCTGCACGGCGTGTTGGGTGTGTGACGCCGGCCTGAAGAGTGTCATTGTAGCCCCGGAGCCGTGGTGAAGCCTCCTCGCAGCGCCGTGACAAAGGCAGCTGTGAGGTCGCGCCCCAGGCCAGCGCCATCAGAGCCGGGGATGAGCAGAACAACAAGCCCTGTCAGATAATGGTGTAACAGCAGGATTGTTGGGCTTCATTTGTGCCAGGAATGTCCCCGGTTTAATGGCGACGCGCCGCTGTCAATTGACTCCAGCCGCTCGGACTTTAGCAGCGCTGCTCTGTTAGCGCGTTTAGCCTCTAGAATGGTGTGTGTTGGACGCTGATTTGAATTATTTCCCTTTCCTCAAACTTTAAGATGTCAGAAAGGTCAGCTGTTGGCTGTGAGACATAGATGTGGGAGGCGACATGATGTTTCACTGAAGCTTTTCTCGCCTTCCACTGAGACCTGTGTTATATAAAACTGATCAGAAATTCCCTGAGTTGTTTTTTTTTTTGTTCCTCTTTGTTTTATTAACTTTGGTTCTCGATATTATTGAGGATTAACGAACGGACGGTCGCCTCTTCGGGATCTGGTTTCTGCAGCAACTTTCGCTTGTTAAGTACAGTAGTACCTCTACTTAGGAAATGAATTGGTTCTGGAAGAAATTTCATAAGTAGAATATTTTGTAAGTAGAGACACGTTTTCCATGCAAATGCCCTAATCCGTTCCAAGCCCCCCAAAAATTCAGACATAAATGTTTTATAAAGCATAAAAATGCATCAAAACATGTAACAAATACATGTTACAATTAGATTATTACACAATAAATGAGAGTTGTGCATAACGTAATAAACAAAGAATAAAGAATAAAAATGATGGTCGTTAACCTTTTAACTGCTGTCCTCATTGTTTTTTACCCTCTTTGGTTCATGCGCTCCTGCCTCACCATGAACAACAGAGTGAATTCCAGTCCTCCTTCTGAACTTCTCCAACCACCCACGCCATGCCTTAAACTCCTTAAACTTCCTTTAGTTTTAATAACGTGGTGATTGTAGATGCATTACGGCCATATTCTTTGGAGAGATCAACCAAACGCATCCCTTTTTCATGCTTTTCTATGATCTCTTGCTTTGTTTGTACGGACAAAAAAACTCTTTTCTTCGTCTTTTCTTTTCCTCTTTTCTCCGTCACTTTCTTGGGGTCCATAGTGAATACTCTAAAAGTTAATATATTTATGTAAAACTATCAGAACACCTCATGGGTCGGGGGCCAAACGAGGACGCTGCATAAAGACCGATCCAGCTCCACATAGAAGTCCCTCTTAGCCAATGGGATGCCAGGATGCTAGGTAATAGCCAATGGCAGAGCAGCTATGAGAATGTTGTGTTCAGGAACCTGTGGGAGCTGTGAGTATCAGCCCATACTGTATTTTTACCTTTTGTAACTCTAAATTTCTTTGGTAACTAGAGGTGATATTTTCCTGCTGAGGCGTTTCGTCAGTAGAGGTATGACTGTATCTTTTTATTTTACTTCACGTGCATTTCTTTTTTGGACCAATCAGAACAGAGGAGCTTCTCCAACCTGACCAGCTGATGCTCTCTCCTCTCACCCCGACCCCCCCTCCCTTGCTGCCGCCCCCCCCTCCCTCTCTCCGGTAAACGTTAAGATCCAGGAGCGGATCAATGGCGGTGATCCTTTGATGTGCCAGCACGCATTACCAGCACCGGCTTCTGATTGGAGCAGAGCGGCGGATCAATGCGGGCTGTAATTGGCTGACACAGGGAGGGGGGTGAGACTTTATTATCATTAATATTTAGACATGATGTGGGAGGACCCGGCCGTGGCTAAGTGAACATCGGCGGTGCGAGCGTTTGATCTCCGGAGATACGCAGATCGATGGCGGGTTGGTGGTGTGTGTGTGTGTGTGTGTGTGTGGGGGGGGGGGGGGCTGCCCCGACCGAAAGGAGGTCGTGGAAGTGTGGCGAGCTGGACGAGCGAATTAGCGAAGCTCGCTTCCTGGATTTTATCGGATTTCTCTCGGAAGTTTCCCTTCGGCTGGGGAGAGGTCACACCAGGCCTCAGTCGCCCCCCACCCCGCCCACCCCCGTAGCTGAAATAACCGCCTGGTCGCTGTCAAGGGGGGGTGAAGTTTGAATCATTTTGGTCATTAGTGGATGTTTACAGACGTCCAGTGACCGGTGACCCCGTTCACAGTTGTTTTTCTCCGTGGGATGGATTAGCTTAGCAATAAGGAGACGGGGGGGGCGGGGGCGGGGGGGGTAAAATAGCGTTTGTCTTTTTGACAGAACGATTGTTTGGGAGACGTAACAGAATCTGAGCGAGGAGGACGCTCCAGGCGGCGTCCTGGGTGTCAACACACACAATGATGTCACCTAATCTCACGGGCGGAGGAGGGGGTCAGGCCGTCTGATTGAACAGCGTGATGGGAGGGGGTGTAGCTTAATCACTGTACCTAGCAGGACAAATACAGGTGGCGGGTCGCACGCTAGCGGGCGTGTTAGCTTTCACGGCGGCGATCTGCTGCCTGATGTAGGACATCCAGGTCAGCGGGGGACCTCCGGTCCTGAAGGGGGCGCTGGTTTGTTCCATCAATCACCGATTCTGTGTACCGTTTACAGGTGCGTTTGATTCAGGTAGCAGCAGCCGCTCGTACCTTCGTGAGAGTCAGGTGGAGCCGCGTCAGAATCAGACGTCTGTGTTCCTGTAGCTCCAGACTCTCCGTGCAGGCGGTGAAGCAGACTGCTGGGTTTTTTGGGGAAATGCATTATTGATGAACAACTAGCAAGGAAGTCAAAGTCGCTGCAGCCTTTTGAATGCAAACCTGCACCAAGGCCAAACACAGCAAACTTTTACAGACGTGATCTCAGTCCAGTCCGTGTTTACGATCTGTTCACGATGCCTTTTCACAAGTTTACAGATGCAGAACGTGTGCGTGTTGGATTTGGCGTCGTACACGTGTGCACTCACGATTTGACCTCCAAGCTGACCTGAAAGGTTTTTAAAGTGTCATAAAAAACTTCCCGGGACGCGCGCCGTCGTTCCAATCAGTTTTGTGCGACTCCTCCCGGTCGTTTCTGCGTAATCCTGCAGCCGCCTCCCAGACGGATGTCATTTTCTCGTTTCCATGGTTACCAGCGACGTATTGATGACGGCTGGTCTCGTAGCTTTCTGTTCCTTCTTGCGGTTGCACCTCATCGCTGTGCAGCGGTTTGTGTCGTCGTGGGAAACTTTAGGGTTTCACAACAAACGTCTCGTTGTGTAACGTCTGGATTCAGAAGCTCGCACCTCCAGCCCCCCAGGGGTGTGTTCACGACTACAACTTCAAATCACGCGCGTATAAATACAGCAAAAGAGCTGACATTTGCTTTTTTTTTTATCAATATTAAAAGCCGACCAACATCCGTGTGTGTCGGTCGTGTGTGTGTGTGTGTGTGTGTGTGTGTGTGTGTCGTCACACGTGTCCTGAGTCGTGTTTGAGGCTCTTTCCCAACGATTCACGTTAACTCATCCCGATTCGCTCCGAACTCTTTGCTGGGAATCTGTGCTTGTATAATTGTAGAAGTGGTGTGTGTGTGTGTGTTCCTGGATCTTTAGTGTGTGTGTGTGTGTGTGTGTGTGTGTATGTGTGTGTGAGGGAGTGAGATAAGAAGGAGATGAAGAGCCGTTCCTCACTCAGAGGCGTCCCCATCTGTTCGCCGGGGCCTAATTGTTCCTGGGTGCGAAGATACAGGAAAAAAAAAAAAAAAAAAAAAGGGAAGGAAAGCAACTGCACTCGCCCCCCTCCCACCCCAACTACCCCCCCCCCCCGTCCCAGAGTTATTTCTGTAACATTAAAAGAGCGCCACCAGCACGCTCCAGATTATTGCCATGTAAATAATGGCACTTGGCTGGATTCCCCGCTAATGAATGTCATTTACGTTTCCAAACGAGGATTAATTATCGACCGAGGACCCCTCTCTCCTCCCACGGGGGACGGCGGCGCAATTAGCCGCCAAAAAGACGTCTGTTAATATTTGTGTGTGTGTGTGTTTTGTTTTTTTTAAATAAGTCTATATGTGCACACGTGTGCATATGTTCCCGTGACACGCCGGCGAACCCTCCCCAATTAGCAGCCCGGTGAAACGGAGCAAAAAAAAAAAAAAGAGAAAAGGAGAGACGACTCAAAGTTCCTCGATGGTCGGGTTGGATGTCGGCGTTGGACGACAGAGTTGTGCGTCTTTGGATCCAGAATAAGGCAGGGAAAACAAACACAACCCTGAAATTAGATTCCCCCAAACATTACATTTCCTCTTATTTTACACACCACCGCCGGCGGTGGACAGGAATAGAAGAAGCCGTGAAATGACATTCGGAGCGCTGGCGAGTCCGGGTTCTACGGAGTGTCTCTGCGTCCAGAGATCATCCCCTTGTGGAAAAAAAACTCCCCCAGGTGTGAAACTGTCTGTTTGTTACACACAGCGTCTGAAATTACAGCAATAACCCAGCAAGTTTCCACCATGACTGATTCTTGTCAAAACTCCTTCCCCATCTATTTTTTTTTTTACCCCTCAGTCAAATTGCCTCCCCCAGCGGGGGCAGCTTGTGCCGCTGCACTTAACCCAAATGAAGGAGCGGCAGCGATAAGGGTTATTTCTGTCGGCAGTTGAGGACCCCCCCCCCCTCCTGAGGAACCCGGGCTCTAAAATGCTGCAGAGATGAAGGGGTTAAACATGAGACGGGAACCAGGAAACCTGATTGGCCCGTTAGCTGTGATGTCATGCCAGACGCTCGCCATCTTATTTCCTGTTAGAATAAAATCAGTCTGATCTGTTTCTCACCTGAAGCTTTGAACTCAAAACTTTATTTAATCGTTAAATGTTTGTCGCCGGCTGGCTGTCGCATTACTTCCTGTTTCAGAGCCAGCAGGGGGTTCTGGGGCTTGTAGTTTTTTAATGAAGAACTGTGAGAAAACTGGAGCCTACACACACACACACACACACACACACACACACACACACACACACACCTCGCCGTGTCGACTGTCCCCCTAGCCACGCCCCCTCCAGCTCGCACACGTGAGCGCCACCGAGACTGGCGTTCCTGTCTGACGTGTGGAGGGTTAAGATCAGCTGGCTGTGTGTGTGTGTGTGTGTGTGTGTGTGTGTGTGTGTGTTTACACTCCTATATGCTGCAGACACACACGTTTACATCAGCATGTAAACAACACAAAGGTCTTGTTTACATCACTAAATAATATTGATTAATGCAGCGTCCGTCCTGCCTCCTCTTCCTGTTGTGTGTGTGTGTGTGTGTGTGTGGGGAGGGGGGGGGAGTTGAGGAGGGGGGGGGGACCAGTTCCCTCGTAGCGTCATCGTTCCTGGTGGTTCCTCTGTTTGTTCACATGCAGCAGGAGCAGAAATCACCCTCTTGGATTCAGCTTCAAGTAAAGAGGACCCATTAAGGCTGACCAATCACACGCCGGGCCCGTGTCCCGCCCCCTCACCAAGTCCACAGGAAGTAGGTTCACTAGTTTCCACATAGTTAGGGGAAAAACTCCATGTGCAGGAAAGGTATAAAGAATTCCTGGAACCGTCCCGTTTCTTTCTGGATCCAAACCAAAGTCTAATCAAATATTCAACTGGAGGGAGAAGGAGAGAAAAATATTTTTAACTTTTAAAAAAAAAAACCTCAAATTGAAATGCCAAATCAGATTTGCCAAGTTGTGTGTTCCAGACGGAGGTGAAAGACGACGGGGTTCTGCTCCCCCGGTCCAAAGCCGTTTCATTATGAACGTATTGTTGCTCAGCTCGCAGGAGATCCGTCTCTGAACCGGTGGAAGTGTGTGTGTTCACCAGTGTTTTTGAAGCGTGCACCAGGTCGGCGTGAACAAACACATAAACAACCAGCGGTCCTTGCTGGACCGGTCCCTCTGGCCGCGTTCCAAACAGGTAATTCCTCCGGCATAGCTCTGGAAGCGCCGCGGCCATCCCAGCCTGCATCCGCAGTCAGACTGTCTGCGCGTTTGTGCCGTTGATGGCATACCAGGGGCGCCATTTTCCTCTGCGAGACAGACAAGCCGGAGGATCTGATTGGCCGGCCGCCAGAGCGAACTCACAAAGGCTCCTTTGACAGCAGGTCAGCCGGTTAACCAAGCAGTAGGCAGGAGGAGAGCGGGATCCGCCACGGAGCCCCCCGCCGCCTCGACGCCGCTTCATCAACGCTCCTGCACACGGACACGGCGCAGGAAGTGTGGTTTAATGGGACAGGAAGTGAAACAGGAAGTGCTTTTGACCATCAGATCATCAGAGCCGGTTTCTAGCGAGCTCCTCCTGGTTGAGATGCTGACGGCGCCTCACGTCCTACGTCTCCGTCACGTTGCCGCGGCAGCAGCGCTCGATCGCTCCCGATGTTCTCCCATGAGCGCCGGCGCTCATTACCTCTCCCGTCCAGGCCTCCTGTTCCTCCTCCCGGGGGTGGGGGGTGGGGGGGGGTAGCGGCCGCTTTGCATACGACTGATGTTTTAAATGCTGCATTGTTAGCTGACGTGGGGTAGCCCTCTGCTGACCCGGGAGGTATTTGCTCGTTTGATCATGGGGGCGGCGGCTTTAATGCGCGGCGGCAGCGCCGCTCCGTAAAAGCCCCTCCCCTTCCTCTGGTACGGGCGGAGGACGGACCGGGGGCTTTGCGGGGCCTGACGGGGCAGAAGGGAGGTGATTATTAGAATATCCGCTGGTCAGCAGGGAGACGCTGCTGATCCTGCACTTCCTCCTCCGGTGGGTATTCCACTGGGCGTTGGGAGGTCCGTGGTTTCTTTAAAAGACGGCCATGTTTCAGTCCTCGTTTCCGCCTCGCGTCGGTTTTCGCGTCCTCTGAAACGAACCTTTCACCACAGCCGCTCGCCGCGAGGGCTTTCTTATTCCCAGAGAAAGTTTTAGTTCACTTTCTTCTCGCCAAGTTTAACGTTTCGCGCTGAAATCCAGTCGCTTGCCTTTCACATCCAGACGCCGGTTCGGTTCCTGAAGTTAAGTTCTCTGCCCCCCCCCAAGACTCGGAAGAAGGTAAACGGGAAGACCCGGTGTCGGAGAGAACACATCGGTGTCGCCGGGCGCGAGAATCCCTCATCACCTGCTGACAGCACAACAGAAAGAAGAGCAGAAACAAAGACGCCAACATTGTACAAGTTTTACACCTTGGGACCCGACTATCAAGACTCTGTTTGCGCGAAAGCTAACCAAGCTCTGGCGGCTCAAAAGAAAATATTGACCAACCCCCGACACCCCTCCTGGCCTCTTCCTCACCCTTCTTCTCGCTCCATCCTCTCTTTTTCTCTTTGGTTTTGTTTCTTGTGGGAAGTCTCGGCGACCGGAGGCACCAGGGGAAAGAATCTCACATCGCTCCACTTGATCTTTAATATTTAATGTTCCATTCCCGCGTGACTTCCCAGCAGCGTTCCGTGGCGGGTTTGTGATGAGCACAACCTAAGGCGACAGGCAGGGGAGGATTGGAGGGACTGGATGCACAGCCCTGGGGGGGTGGGGGTCAGCATCAGGACCGCTGTGACCAGGTGCATCGACTCGACCTCAGAAATACTCCATTCAATACGCTGTTTGCCTTTCAAAATGCCACAAAGTCAGGACGGGTATCTCATCTCCAAGCGCCGGGGGGGGGGGGGTCGTCTCTGAAACAGCCTGGCCTCTAAATTCCCTCCTGGATAATCACAGCGGCTCCTTCGCCGTCTGCGTTGAGCACCGCCGAGATCTCACCGCTGGATTCTGCAAATATGGATCGGCTCTTGCATTTCCAAAAGTCCCAAAGCAGCACCGGCTGCCCCTTGACTTCTGAACCGACGTTCACGGGAAAGCAGAGGTGAAGCAGAAATCTGCATCTCTGGTGGTGCTGGACGCCCACGCCGCCGCGAGAGAGAGAGAGAGAGAGAGAGAGAGAGAGAGAGAGAGAGAGAGAGAGAGAGAGAGAGAGAGAGACGGCCACTGGAGTTTACCTCCAGACGGGGAAACGCAAATTTAGAGAAGAAGTCGCGTTCGATTAGCGCCAGCCGCTTTAAAAGTTCTTCTCTTCTCTCGGTTGCCCCCATTTTTTCTCGTTTGCCCTCAGATTGCTCGCCCCCTCCACACCCCTCCCTTGCATTGCTGCAGGCCCTGATTAGCAGCGCCGATCGATCGATCGCTGAGCAGATGTGGGCGGAGCCGCGAGAGTCGATAGCGACTGGTGGCGTCGTTCACGTTCACGCGCCTCCAATCTGGGGTGGCGAGGACGGCCGGTCAACGGGCTGAACCGGCGACGCCTTCATGAGCGCGTCGGATTATTCTGAACCACCATCTCCCTGCTCTGCACCCCCCCACCCCCCCTTCCTCGTCCTCCCCCAGCTTAGACTCGTGGAATTGGGAAGCTAGTCTGCAAATTTAATGGACCTGCATGGATTATTTAGGCTGACTAAAGCTTCCCTTGTCGTGTCAAAAGGGGGTTGAGGGATGACATTACACTCCTGCACCCCCCCTCCCCATCAGCTTACCCCCCCACCACTACTATTTCTGCTCTGCTGGATGAAACGTGTCCAAACCGGATCCACCTGATGGTTCACATCAGCCTCAATCCGGATGTGTGATTTCTCACACAGTCTGACGGTTGGCTCCACACCAACACACACACACACACACACACACACACACACACACTTACGTTGGGATGCTGTGACCTCTGGCTGCTCGGTCCTCTCCTCCCTGCAGGACAGAGCGAAGGCCAGGAGGGCCCGGGGGGTCAGGAGGTCAAGTTCACCAGTGGAGTTCCCTCTGTTGCTGCTCTGACACGGAACCCTTTCCTGGTTTCTGAGCATTCTGTCCACAGACGTGACCTTAACCCCCCCACATCCAACAGAGGAAGGAAGCTTTGGTTGCCTTTGACTTCCTGCTGTCCTGTCTGAGCCGTCACAGAATGAAACCGAAACGATGGTTCCTGGACCGTCATTCCAAAAAAAAACACAAGACGTTCAGTAGTTTTAAACCCAAGAGTTCTTTTATTTCCTTCAGGAACAAAAACGGTTCAATATTATCAACAGAACTTTATTTACACCCCTCTAGTGTGCTAAAGAGATCCTTTCCCCCCTCTGGGAATTATAACCTGTTTGTTTTTCTTTTTAATTTTTTGTGACCTCTGGACCTTCCTCCCATAAATTCAGGTGTTCGATTCAGACGATTATTTTGATCAGTTTACACTCTTATTCGATCAATGCATTAAAATTAAAAAATCCTCAGAAGACAGAGGATAAAAACGACGACACGTTAATGTCATTTCAAACGTTCCCATCCATGCATTTCTTTGTTTCCACACGTAAAAGCGTTTAAACTCTGCTTGTGTGCGTCTCTAAAGCAGCGGTGGAGCGAGAAGCTGCTGATGTGAACAAAGTTTGTCATAGAAAGTAGCCGCTGTGGAGGAGCGTGTTTTATCTGGCATGTATAGGATGTTTGCAGGCTAAATGTGGACGGGATCGGACAGTGCAGGCTCTTTGCACGTTTGTATAAGAAGTGGGTTAGCTTGTGTGGGTGTGTGTGTGTGTGTTTGTGTGTTTTATGCGTGGATGTGTTTGTGTCCATGCTGGTGGGCAATATTGCAACATCATTCGCACGAGGAGATGCAGAGGATGCAGAGCCCAAACCACTGGGGGGACGTGGAGCAAATATTTGGAGAGTTGATTTAAAACGGCAAACAAGCAGCGGGCGGAGGAGTTTCCTCGCCGCGCCGCGAAGCGGCTGCGACTCAAGCGACTCAAGACACCCTGGTCTCCCGTGTGACGGGGGGGCCCAAACCGAGCTTCTCCAGGCCCAGAGGAGTCCCAACGGTCCAGATGAAGACGAGGGCGTCCGTTTGTCTGTGAAAACCTTAAAGGAATAAAAACCAGACGTCAAATTTATGTAATCTTTAAACTAGAACACAGACGTGTTGAATAAATAACCTTAAAAATAAGGAGAACTATCATAAAAATGTGGAAGTGAATCACAAAAATTAAATTGAAGGAAAATAAATTACACAACAAGAAATAGAAAATAATTTTTTATAAGACAAGTTTTAATTAGAAAGCAAAA
Organism: Antennarius maculatus; assembly: GCA_013358685.1. Taxonomy (NCBI): domain Eukaryota; kingdom Metazoa; phylum Chordata; class Actinopteri; order Lophiiformes; family Antennariidae; genus Antennarius; species Antennarius maculatus. The sequence goes on along the minus strand of CM023626.1, from coordinate 17,106,991 downwards.
GTCTAATAAAATATTACAATAAATCTGATGCATATTTTATTTCCCTGAACATAAACATTTGTTTACATGTAAATATTTACTTTAGATTTAACTTTGTTGTTTGTCCCACCTGGTATGTGTAGTTTATATTTATTTTATTTTTATTGTCATTATTTCTTGGGTACAATGCTGCTAAATACATTCCATAATTCTGCTGTCGTCACGTAAACCATCGTTTCTACTCAGACGACGTTTTGTTCTTCATTCCACTGAGATTTTCCTGAAATCACATTCGTTGAATGTTTAAATAACTTTTTTTTTTATTTTTAGCAAAAAATTCCAAGTAAAATCAGCATTTTTTTCATTCTAAACCCTGATAGATTTTTTAACGCCATAAACATGTCTGATTCTTTCACGCCGCGGTTTATGGATTATTTCCGCAGAAATTAAAGTTAATACGGCGAGGAAGATTTATTCCAACTGTGGGCTTCATTTAAGTCTTCCTGTTGTTTTAAATGGAGGCTAAACGTTTTCCTGAATGAGGCGGTGGAGACGGTTTAAGGTGTCGTTGTCCACGCCGCCATAAAACCAGGAACGCTCCGGTCAAGTCGGGGAAAAGTTTCCAATAATCCGATGAAGAAACGCTCAAAATGTTCTCCCAGAAACAAACGGGATGACTTCAGCTGGGCCTTCAGCGGGTGGGGGGGGGGGGGTCAGCGCTCCCGAAACCGTCCCCGATCCACCTCCACTCGCCGTTCCCCTCCTGGCCGCCTCCTCTTCCTCAGCGGCGCTGAGCACACATGATGTATGAGCTTTAATGAGATTTCAATGCTGAACAAACAATAAAAATTTATGGACATCACGGTTCTGCAGGCCTGCAGCTCCAAACGGCTAACGTTACGCCCTTTGACGCCGCGGCCAGTAATGGGATCCGCAGCTGGCCCCCCCGGCCCTCAGCGAATGTATACAAGGGGGATTTTGTGTTAGCAGAGAGGAGGAATGTCATGTTATCAGGGCGGGTGGAGGGATGCTGCATCCATTCCAGAATCGCTTTGTGGAGACGGCTTGAATAGAGGGGGGGGGGGGGGGGTTGGTTATTTCTTCATGATCAGAATCCAGATACACAAAAGGTCGCGGATCTGCAGCAGATTAGCAGGTTTAATCTGCAGGTCCAGTCCTCCTGCAGCAGATTAACCAGAACCTTAAAGGAGCAGTTCACCCAAAACCCATCAGCTCGCCTTAAAGGAGCAGTTCACCCAAAACCCATCAGCTCGCCTTAAAGGAGCAGTTCACCCAAAACCCATCAGCTCGCCTTAAAGGAGCAGTTCACCCGAAACCCATCAGCTCGCCTTAAAGGAGCAGGTCACCCAAAACCCATCAGCTCGCCTTAAAGGAGCAGTTCACCCAAAACCCATCAGCTCGCCTTAAAGGAGCAGTTCACCCAAAACCCATCAGCTCGCCTTAAAGGAGCAGTTCACCCAAAACCCATCAGCTCGCCTTAAAGGAGCAGTTCACCCAAAACCCATCAGCTCGCCTTAAAGGAGCAGTTCACCCGAAACCCATCAGCTCGCCTTAAAGGAGCAGTTCACCCGAAACCCACCAGCTCGCCTTAAAGGAGCAGGTCACCCAAAACCCATCAGCTCGCCTTAAAGGAGCAGTTCACCCAAAACCCATCAGCTCGCCTTAAAGGAGCAGTTCACCCAAAACCCATCAGCTCGCCTTAAAGGAGCAGTTCACCCAAAACCCATCAGCTCGCCTTAAAGGAGCTGATGGGTTTGCTTTTTTATTTTAAAGTCTGCTGTCGATTGTCAAGTCAATGCACATCAATAAAATGCATCGACCCCACCCACCCCAAACCCCCCCTTGCAAAAGTAAAAGATGTAAAAGTTGGAAAAGTTAAAAATGTTTCAGTGGGAAATCAGAAAAATCACTCAGCTGAAGGAAGGTGTGAAAGGGGGGGGGGCTCAGGAAGCCACCAGGATCTCCTGACCCCCCCCCCCCCCCTCCATGAGGAGAGGCTGCATTCAACCCCTGCTGGCAAAACAAGTTGGTAAAGATAATCAAGAGGGATGCAGTATATTCCTCCTTTCATCACCCCCCCCTCTCCATCCTAACATACACCAGCATATAGCTCCGTCCTCCCACGCTCAGCCTCCCCCCCCCCGGCTCCCTCGGCCCCCCTCTCCTCCACCTTGCAACACCTTTCTGAGAGCGATGCGGGTCCCGGCCCGGGCCGCTGCTGGCTGGGGTTGTTAGCCGGCCCATCAAAAATGGATGAAGTTGTGGAGCCGTGATGCTGCTCTGCTGTTCAGGCTGGAGGAGAGGAATCAAAGGGGGGGGGTCCAGCTGCAGTGAGAGTTATCTCAGGTCAGAGAGCGTCATTAGCTAAAGAACGCACAAACAGGAAGTACGCTTTACATCATGATTAATTATGAAGTCGCTTTACAGATTTGATTCGGTCGATTTAAATCAAAATTCAAACGTGTTTTTATTACAGATAAAATAATTCACAGATTAATGGAGGGAATCAATAGTCTATAAATCAATAATGGAAACAAATTTAACTCCCAGAAAGGAATAAATTTCAAGACTTATTCCTGATTCAATCAGAATCAGAATCTTTGTTTGTTTCAGCTGCTCTGTTTCAGAACGTAAAGATAAATAATATGAATAATAATGAGATGAATAACGTACGTATAGATGTATATCCAGACTGCCTTTAATTAAAGCAGGTAGACACATGATGACATCACGGCTAACGCTTGCTAGCAGAGGATGTGTTTAAGTGGGGCAGGGGGGGGTTTGAGGTGGGGGGGGGGGTCGCGTTGGGATCGGGTCTCAGTGACCCGACCAGCCTCCTTGTTCTCCTCCAAGCGTCGCATGTTTCTCACCTTTCCTCAGGCCGGCTTGATTGACTGTGTGTGTGTGTGTGTGTGTGTGTGTGTGTGTGTGTGTGTGTGTGTGTGTGTGTGTGTGTGTGTGTGTGTGTGTGTGTGTGTGTGTGTGTGTGTGTGTGTGTGTGTGTGTGTGTGAGCGTCTACAATGAAGCCCATATTTGTATTAGTTTGTGATAACAAGTCGATGCATTAGTTAGAGCGTACCCCCCACCAGCGGTCCTCCTCCTTGTCCATCACTCAAACCATTTGTGAACACATTGATCCTTCCCTCTCCCCCCACCCCCCCTCGCCCCCCCCTCTCTGGCTGTATATTCCCAGGGTCTGGAGGGAGGAGAGCCAGAACGGCTCAGACAGCCATTGATTTTTGTTTTATTGGTCGACCAGTGGAAGGAGGGGGGGCCTGAGAGAGGAGGCTAAGTTTGTTGTGTGTGTGTGTGTGTGTGTGTGTGTGTGTGTGTGTGTGTGTGTGTGTGTGTGTGTGTGTGTGTGTGTGCTTGTGTGTGTATGTTTAAGGTGCTGTCTGACTGAGGCTGTTTTTATTTTGGGGCTGGGGGTGTTATCTGTCTGTCTGAGAGGTGTGTTTGCGTGTGTGTGTGTGTGTGTGTGTGTGTGTGTGTGTGTGTGTATGTGCAACCTCTGAGAGCCATCAAAAACAGTGTGTATGCACACGTGTGTGTGTGTGTGTGTGTGTGTGTGTGTGTGTGTGTCGTTGAAGGGACTGGGGCGCTGATGGAGCCAGCACCGGGGACATGGACCCCAACACACACACACACACACACACACACACACACACACACACTGAGGTGCATGGCGGTGCTCATTAGAGCTGGTAATAAGGCTGAGCTGCTGGAAGAGGAGGGAGAAAACAAGGGAAGGGAGCGAGGGAGGGAGGAAGGGGAGGAAGGGAGGAAAGGAGGGGAAGAAACGGCGGATTTTAAATTTTAATAACACTGGTACGATTTTGTAAATCTTTCCTGACAGAAAAGTCCTCATTATTTTCATGTGTCTCGGAGGAGCCTCTCCTCCAGCGCCGCCTCCCCGGGTAAACGGACTTCCCTCGCTCCGTCCTTCCTCCCTCTCTCCTCTTCCTCTCTTCTTCCTGCTCTTTATTGTCCCGCTCCTTTCATTTTCTCCTCTTCTCCTTCATCCCTCTCTCTCTCTCTCTCTCTTTGACATTAGCACCGTGTCTCCAGTAAGGTCTTCCCTGATTGGATCACACCAACAGCCAATAGGACGGCTGGTTGCTGTCTGCGCCCCTCATTGGCTGGTTCTGTTTGGAGGTTGTAGATTTTTTGTGGGTAGCGGGATGAAGATGAGGTCTTCCTCTGTGCTGTATCTGGGGTTAAAGGTCAGCTGATAATGAATGAATGATCGCCGGGGACAACAGGAAGGACAGGAAGTGGAACAGGAAGGACAGGAAGTGGAACAGGAAGGACAGGAAGTGGAAGCTGTTTGTGTTTAGGTTGAAATTCTAAATGTAGTTTTTAAAAACGACTCATTTTCAGGAACTTTTTGTGTCTTTAAGAGTAAATCAATGGGGTTTTTTTTTGGGGGGGGGGGGGGCACCTGGATCCCTGCTCTGACTGGTCTGTGTCAGTGTGTAGGTGTGTGTAGGTGTGTAGGTGTGGGTCAGCATCAGTCATACCCCCCCCTGCATCACCCCCCCCATGTCAAGTGTCAAAGCTGGAGGATGGATCCGGTTTGATAAGTTCTGTTCTGTCTGGCCTCGTGTCAGGACCGGATCAACCATACAGCACACAGAAACCATGTTCTCCTCCTCCACCCCACATTTTAGGGTTTTTTTTGGATGGGGGGTCGGAGGTGGGGGTCTCTGTTAGTGGAGGAACTTTTATCTGAGCTGCTTCTGGTTGATGTGATTCTGTGTCTGAATCTGTGGCTTAAATTAAAAGAGAAGAGGTTCATGAAAACGACAAAAAAAACTTTAGTGATTCTAAAATTGAGAACAAAACGACCGACCAGGTGACCAACTATAAACCAGGGACCACCTGAAGAGACTAGTTTAAACACCTGAAGAAGAGACTAGTTTAAACACCTGAAGAGACTAGTTTAAACACCTGAAGAAGAGACTAGTTTAAACACCTGAAGAGACTAGTTTAAACACCTGAAGAAGAGACTAGTTTAAACACCTGAAGAGACTAGTTTAAACACCTGAAGAAACTAGTTTAAACACCTGTAGTAGAGACTAGTTTAAACACCTGAAGAAACTAGTTTAAACACCTGAAGAGACTAGTTTAAACACCTGAAGAGACTAGTTTAAACACCTGAAGAAGAGACTAGTTTAAACACCTGAAGAAGAGACTAGTTTAAACACCTGAAGAGACTAGTTTAAACACCTGAAGAAACTAGTTTAAACACCTGTAGTAGAGACTAGTTTAAACACCTGACGAAACTAGTTTAAACACCTGAAGAGACTAGTTTAAACACCTGAAGAGACTAGTTTAAACACCTGAAGAAGAGACTAGTTTAAACACCTGAAGAGACTAGTTTAAACACCTGAAGTAGAGACTAGTTTAAACACCTGAAGAAGAGACTAGTTTAAACACCTGAAGAAACTAGTTTAAACACCTGAAGAGACTAGTTTAAACACCTGAAGAGACTAGTTTAAACACCTGTAGTAGAGACTAGTTTAAACACCTGAAGAGACTAGTTTAAACACCTGAAGAAACTAGTTTAAACACCTGTAGTAGAGACTAGTTTAAACACCTGAAGAGACTAGTTTAAACACCTGAAGAAACTAGTTTAAACACCTGTAGTAGAGACTAGTTTAAACACCTGAAGAGACTAGTTTAAACACCTGAAGAAACTAGTTTAAACACCTGAAGAGACTAGTTTAAACACCTGAAGAAACTAGTTTAAACACCTGAAGTAGAGACTAGTTTAAACACCTGAAGAGACTAGTTTAAACACCTGAAGAAGAGACGAGTTTAAACACCTGAAGAGACTAGTTTAAACACCTGAAGAAACTAGTTTAAACACCTGAAGAGACTAGTTTAAACACCTGAAGAAGAGACTAGTTTAAACACCTGAAGAGACTAGTTTAAACACCTGAAGAAGAGACTAGTTTAAACACCTGAAGAAACTAGTTTAAACACCTGAAGAGACTAGTTTAAACACCTGAAGAAACTAGTTTAAACACCTGAAGAGACTAGTTTAAACACCTGAAGAAGAGACTAGTTTAAACACCTGAAGAGACTAGTTTAAACACCTGAAGTAGAGACTAGTTTAAACACCTGAAGAAGAGACTAGTTTAAACACCTGAAGAAGAGACTAGTTTAGACACCTGAAGAGACTAGTTTAAACACCTGACGAAACTAGTTTAAACACCTGAAGAGACTAGTTTAAACACCTGAAGAAACTAGTTTAAACACCTGAAGAAACTAGTTTAAACACCTGAAGAGACTAGTTTAAACACCTGAAGAAGAGACTAGTTTAAACACCTGAAGAGACTAGTGTAAACACCTGAAGAAACTAGTTTAAACACCTGAAGAAGAGACTAGTTTAAACACCTGAAGAGACTAGTTTAAACACCTGAATAGACTAGTTTAAACACCTGAAGAGACTAGGTTAAACACCTGAAGAAACTAGTTTAAACACCTGAAGAGACTAGTTTAAACACCTGAAGAAGAGACTAGTTTAAACACCTGAATAGACTAGTTTAAACACCTGAAGAGACTAGTTTAAACACCTGAAGAAGAGACTAGTTTAAACACCTGAAGAGACTAGTTTAAACACCTGAAGAAGAGACTAGTTTAAACACCTGAAGAAGAGACTAGTTTAAACACCTGAAGAGACTAGTTTAAACACCTGAAGAAGAGACTAGTTTAAACACCTGAAGAAGAGACTAGGTTAAACACCTGAAGAAACTAGTTTAAACACCTGAAGAGACTAGTTTAAACACCTGAAGAAGAGACTAGTTTAAACACCTGAATAGACTAGTTTAAACACTTGAAGAGACTAGTTTAAACACCTGAAGAAGAGACTAGTTTAAACACCTGAAGAGACTAGTTTAAACACCTGAAGAAACTAGTTTAAACACCTGAAGTAGAGACTAGTTTAAACACCTGAAGAGACTAGTTTAAACACCTGTAGAGACTAGTTTAAACACCTGAAGTAGAGACTAGTTTAAACACCTGAAGATACTAGTTTAAACACCTGAAGAGACTAGTTTAAACACCTGTAGAGACTAGTTTAAACACCTGAAGTAGAGACTAGTTTAAACACCTGAAGAAACTAGTTTAAACACCTGAAGAGACTAGTTTAAACACCTGTAGAGACTAGTTTAAACACCTGAAGTAGAGACTAGTTTAAACACCTGAAGAGACTAGTTTAAACACCTGTAGAGACTAGTTTAAACACCTGAAGTAGAGACTAGTTTAAACACCTGAATAGACTAGTTTAAACACCTGAAGTGTTTACCCGTTACCGCAGTAACTAACTACCTGCTTCATCAGATGTCGTGTCACTGGAGTAAATATTGTGTTCAGCTCACTAAGCTTTTTATTGGACAGTTTCAATCTGCTTCCTCCCTCAGCTGGTAAACAATCAGCACACACACACAC
>CM023626.1:16994535-17097035 GCA_013358685.1 Antennarius maculatus | reverse complement strand
CGCTCTCGTCCCCCCGCTCTCGTCCCCTCGCTCTCGTCCCCTCTCTCTCGTCCCCCCGCTCTCGTCCCCCCGTTCTCGTCCCCTCTCTCTCGTTCCCCCCGCTCTCGTCCCCCCGCTCTCGTCCCCCCGTTCTCGTCCCCTCTCTCTCGTTCCCCCCGCTCTCGTCCCCTCGCTCTCGTCCCCCCGCTCTCGTCCCCCCGCTCTCGTCCCCCCGCTCTCGTCCCCTCGCTCTCGTCCCCTCGCTCTCGTCCCCTCGCTCTCGTCCCCTCGCTCTCGTCCCCCCGCTCTTGTCCCCTCGCTCTCGTCCCCCCGCTCTCGTCCCCCCGCTCTCGTCCCCTCGCTATCATCCCGTTCCCTCTCTGGGCGAGCGGGATGAAGGTCATTAAAGGGTTAACCCATCCTCGTGCAGAGGGCGGAGCCTTCAGATCAGGTGGGGCGGGTGTTTTAAGCCAATGAGGGGCCACCATGAGGAGACGTAAACCGTCTTCATCCAGATGAGACGCTAGCTAGCTCAAGGGGGGGGTGGAGTCTTCCATTGATGACATCATCAACGGCCATTGTTAACTATGCTTCAGAGGAAGCTAACATTTGCGCTGCCATCATGCTAACTAGCTTAGCTCCGTGTCACATCTGTCGTCGCTATGACTGGTGCTAACCAATAGCATCCGCTAATAACACCTCATGGACATCAAACATTAACTACCGCTAGCTAAGCTAGCGGTGTTAGCAGCTGTAGTTTCGTGTTGACACTATGATTACACCATAACATGCATTAACATTAGCATTAGCCACCTAGCAGGAAGGTAACAACAGTTTCAGCTTTCTTTTAGCTGCTGTTCCATTAGCTAGCGTAGCCCCTCCAGGAAATGACGGTTTAATTTTCACATATTCGCAACAAGGAGAGAAAACTATAAAAACCTGACGGCACCTGAAGGCATCGTGAGCAGGTGAAAGGAGAACACGCGACAGAAACACACACACACACACACACACACACACACACACACACACACACACACACACACACACACACTTTCCCTCAGACTTCTGACCGGTGTTTATGGACTGGCGTTAAATCCTGATTCTATTTATTTGTAAGGAGTGTAAAGGTTTGTGCATTCACACACCAGGACCAACTGCGTCGTGTCCATTTGTTTTTGTGTGTTTTACGATGTTTTTGTTCTATAAATGCTTCTGATTGATCGGATCACCTTTTTGATTGATTGATCGGATCACCTTTTTGATTGATCTGATCACCTCTTCCTGTGTTTTATTCCCACGTCTCTCGTATTTTAATTATCTCTTCATCCAGGTGTGTTTTAAAAATTTTTTTTTTAATTCCATACGACACGTGCAGAGGCGGAGCTTGCAGGGGGAGGGGGCGTGGCTTCCCGTGGTCAGTTCCCCGGCGTGGGGGAGGTCGTTTGTTATTCCGTTTCAGGACCGCAGTTTCCCCCCAAGGATGCAAAGGGTGTCCACACCCTCTCCAACCCCCGCCCCCCCCTTAGAGTGAGGAAAGAAAGGAAAAGAAGGAAGGAAGGGAAGAAGGAAGCAATGGCGGCGGCGGGGGGGGGTGAGAGTTGAAATCCCTGGCAGTTTGACAAACCTCATCTGGTAACGACCCTCCGTGATTGTTCCTCGTGTGCGTTCATGTGTGTGTGTGTGTGTGTGTGTGTGTGTGCTCTCTTCTCTTTCTATCCCTCCCTCTTCTCTCTCCCTCTCCTGCCCCCCCCCCCAGCCTGTCAGATGAGCGTAGCGGCAGCTAGCGCGGAGCGGTGGAAGGCAGCGTGGCGGCGGCGTCTATTTGAAGTTGTAATGGTGTCAAAAAGTCAGGGCTGACTGACAGACGTCAGTCCCACAGGGCCTCATTAAAATCACACCCCCCCTGACAAGGAAATAATTGAGCGGCGGCGACAACTCGGGGTGGGGGGGTTGGTGGTGGGGCCTCCACTCTTTTAGATGTTTTTATTTTCTTTTCATTATTAGCGCTGAGCTATTATGTTCATTAAGAAATGTCTTTAAAACAAGTTTATAAAAGCCGACTGGGGGGGGGGGTTGAGGAGGAGATAACGATTTGTTACCCCCCCCCCTCCACCCCCTCCCCGTCTCACTTTATTATTTAAACAGGAGTGCTGTCATGTGATACCTGAGCAGACGTGGACTATCATCTGCCCCCCCCCCCCCATCTATCCATCCCTTTCTTTCTTTCTCTCCGTCCTGGAGGTGGGTGTCATCGGAATGTGAACTAGATTATTCATCAATGCCACCCTGCCGGCATCCCCCCCTCCCCAATCCACTGATTTAGTTTTCGGCGAGCGTCTGGCGGGGGGGGGGGGGGCTGAGGATGAAAACTTGTCAAAAATAGGTTATATCTTATTCCAGGGGGCAACAATAGCAGCAGGTACAGACACCCCTTAATATTTAATTTGGACGGGTGTTAACCCTCCTTAAGTGACTGGAGCGCCGGCCCCCATACAGACCCCGGTGGGGGGGCAGGGTAATTAATTACTGGCTGTGTGTGGGGGGGGGGATTCCGCTCCACCCGTGAGTGATTCTGCAGATTTGGATGGAGGAAGTGATTCCTCTCCCCCGCCCCTGGAGTCCAGCTCTGTTCTGTTGGTTCACTTCCTCTTGAGGCTCCGCCCTCAGGACGGTGTTCTAAGGGGCGGGCCTTAAACGGGACAGGGGGTGCCGACCTCGTCTACACATATTAGAGGTCAGCACCTCAAACGCCACGCTGGTGTTCGGAGAGATCCAGAGCCCCCGCCGGACAGACGCTCTAGTGTCCAGCGCTAACTTCCCTTTTCTCGACGCCGCGTGATGTCATCAGATTCTCCCACCAATCGACAAGGGATAGCGCCGCCCTGGTGTTGGGCTGTCCGAGCTTTGAAGCATGTGACCTCCTCCGGCGGACTTTCTCCGACGTTTATCGGTGTTTTCTTTCTTCTGAGTCGCCATCCTCTGTTCCGTAACCGCATCAGTCGTCATGACGATAAAATTCCGCGATTAGAAGTCTTATTTTCCCTGATGAGCTCCTCCAGACCGTCCTCCAGCCCTCCCCGCTGAACAACACGATTGACGTTTAGAGACGTCGTCGACAGGCGGGGGGTTAAACCGCATGAAGACGTTGAGGTAGAACAAGGCGTCATCGGCGTAGAGGGAGATATTTGGTTACATCAGGCAGCAGAGCGGCTGGTGCTGTCCTCCCTGTGCAAGTTCATTCTTCTTCTTCCCCTTCTTCTTTCCTTTGAGTTAGCTGCTAGCTGCTAGCTTTGAGTTAGCTGCTAGCTGCTGCTAGCGCTACGATGTTTTACAGCTATTTTCAGGTCGGTTTGATCGGGTTTTGCTGGTTTTTGTGCTTCTGAACGTTTTCAAACTGGACTTTCGAGTCGGACGAGAAGCGAGGATGACGAAGGCCCGGGAGGCGCTCGGTGTTCGGACCTTCAGAAGCAGCCGGGTTCAGACGGGCGGGTGGACGTACGGTAATTTACTTTGCACGCGGCGTCTTAGCAGACACGATTCTAAATTTCCAACTGGGAGGCATCAGCGGAGGAATCGGCGCCTTCAAACGACGGGCTGCCAGTCACGCCCCTCCCGCCGCCGGAGATCTGAGCGCGCGCTGATCGCCCGCGACATCTTCCTGGAAAAACCAGGAGTCGATCAGCTTTGATGGAGCACATCCGCCATGACAGGCTACTGAAGAGCTCGCTAATCAACTGGGGAGGGAACGGAGGGGGGCATCGCTTAGTATGACAGCGCCGAGGAGGGGTGGATGGACAGATGGAGATGGAGGAGATGCTCCGAGATGTGCAGGTGGAGGAGAGCGAAACAGGATGCACCCCCTACAATAGCCCCAGCAGCTAACACCCCCCTCCCTCAGCAAAAACCTCGCCTCTGATGGTTGGTGGGAATTAAATATTCATGACAGGGCGTCCAATCCCAGAGCTCGCCAGCCAGCTTCTCCACACAGGCCAGGAAGTGTAATTGGATTCTTCTAGTGGGGGGGTCAGCTGAACAGGGAGTCCAAAGGTTAGAGAACCTGTATGATGTCGTCTCGTATCCCTCCGCCGCCGCAAATAGAGACACATGAAAGAACCCTGCTTTCGTAGCTTCAAGCCGTTTGCTCGCAATCCCATAATTCATCACAGAAACAAACTCCACCCCCCCACCACCATCGAGAGGTGTGGACGCAGCCACAAAACGCACAACTTGTCTTCGTGTCAAGGATCGGTTCGGGGCCCCGGCGAGCCGAGGGGCCGTATTGATCGCCCCTCTTTTCGCGGGATTGCCCATTTTCTCATTCATTTTTAAAGACAACATGAAATTTTTCCTTCCACTCGTCTATTTTTTCCTTTTCCCATCACCCCCCCTTTCCATACACACACACACACACACACACACACACACACACACTAATGCTCCCCCACCATCAGCACAGCCCCCTTTTCCTCAGCCGAGTCCCTCCTTGACCCTGAAAATTGTAATTCAGTCATAGATCACAGCTGCTGAATATTAGGCCTTACAAAAGCAGTTAAATAAAATATGTTGAAATCGTCCAATCCCAGAGGCCTCGGCTGAAATTCTGAGCAGGTGAGAGGATGAGGAGGGAGTCAGCGGGAGGATTATGGGTAAAGAGAGGGAGGGGCTGACGTCACGTTGGGATTGAACTCACAGCAGAACGATGGAGGGAGGCGTTCAACAAGCTGCAGCAGAAAGTAATCAGATTACTCCTGATGACGTAGCTGATTACTCCCCAGCGCTAGTTAGCGTCGGTAGCGGCGTTAGCTCCAGCTTAAAGGTCCTGACTGTAACCTGCAGCGTCAACAGAACCATAATGAGTCTCTGGACAGTAAACAGGCCGGCGTGACCTCTGACCTCAGGCCTTCGTTTGACCGGCGTAGGAGGGCGTGTCACCGCGGCGATGAGATCGGCTCATTGGCGGGACGATGCGGCTTCTGATGTTATCGTTGGTGTGAACACACAACTCCTTGCGTCGTTTACACCAAAACTAATCCGTCTGACGAGCGGCTTTCAAAAAACCCATCAACTCGCCTCGGACGGCAAGGATTCGCCACGCCGACGCGTCCGGACCGTCAGGAGGGGATTGATCGCGCTTCAAACACGGAGACGCTCCATTAGTCCACGGGATCAAACTGCTGAATCCACCCCCCACCCCCAAAGACTATTACAAACTTTTATTAAAATGTTCTGGTCTGTGTTAAAACCACAAATTTAAAGGTTCTGTGTTTGACTTTTGAGAAATTCACGTCTCTTAACACTTTTCAAATGTACCTGTGAGGATTGGGACGCCGCTAACACCTGTCTGCGTTTATAGAAGGGTTAAACCCATGAGGCCGGGGGGAGGAGACACGCTTTAGCCTCGAGGCTAGACCTCAGACGTTTCTTCGTCTTTGTCGTCCGACTTTCCTCAAAGTTCCTCCTTCCTTTCGGACTGGTCCGTCCTGGACGTCGAGCCCACAAGGATTTCTTTTGTTTGCCGGTTAACGTCTCTGTGGAACCGGATTGGACGGCGGCGGAGCAAAGAGAACATCTCTCACTTCCACCTCCGTTACTCAGACTTCACTTCACAACCATTGATCGGTAATTTCTCCTCATCGGAAAATGTTTCTGCTTCTGCCTCATTCAGGTGGAGACTTCAGGTCCTTACAAACCGTCAGGCGTCTCTTTAACCTTGAATCTATCTGGAAGTGTTGTCAATGTGTGTGTGTGTGTGTGTGTGTGTGTGTGGGGAGGGGTATTCTGAGTACACAATAACAACCAGGGTTAGCCGGTCAATGCTAAGGCACTCTCTTTTTGAAAATGTGCAGCATATAGAAGCGATGCCAACAATTAATCTCATGGTTTCCTGGAACAAGCTGTTCATTCAGCCTCAGCTCGTTCCCATTGAGGCGACACAAAGTCTCGTATGAGATGATGAAGGTGATGAAGAGGCCTTTAGGAAGCTCAGATGCTTGTGAGGCTCTTCAAAGCTCCACTGAAGGCGCGACTAATAACGCGTCGCCGTTGTGTTCTCTATCGGTATGGAATCGATCGCTGGCCTTGGGCTCCTGTTGGACGACAGCGTCTTTGTCTTCATCACTCAAACCATCTGAATCCTTGATGAACGCGTTCCTAGAAGTCGACTAGCGTTCAGGCGAACAAAAGAAACGAAGAAGAAGAAGGATCCTCAGAGCTCATCGTCATCGTCCTCTAAAGCTAAACATCAAGACGGCGTGCTGACGTCCAGAACGGACGCTTCTCTGGTCCGTTTGAGTCCAGTAGTCATCGTTTGTTCAGCCAGGGTTTCACTTCCTCAAGGGGCGTGTCACTGGTTAGTTATAAACCTTAACCTATGGGGACTAGTTTAGAGTTTTAACCCATGAAAGCTGCAGCAGAACCCGTGACTGCTCGGAGTCAGACGTTCGGTTCTGTTGACGGATCCATCCGGTCCAGCTTGACTCCAGCCGCTCAGTGTTGGTCTGTCTGAGCTCCAGCGCCGCCGTCCAGACGTACAGACTGATGGATGATGGGTAACCACCGGAGAACGCCATGTTTGAAGACGAGGAGAAGCCAGATCTGGAGGCCGAGAAGAACGGAGGAGGAAGACCAGACAAGCAACTTTTACGAGAACTTTAAAAGAACTGGTTCTGTTAGCTTAGAGACATTTATGACCTTCATCATGTTGTAGGTTTAAGAGGGGGTTAGAACCAGATCTGATGTTCACACTTAGAGGAGGAACCAGATCTGACACCAGTTTAGAGAAGAAGAGACTAGTTTAAACACCTGTAGAGACTAGTTTAAACACCTGAAGAAGAGACTAGTTTAAACACCTGAAGAGACTAGTTTAAACACCTGAAGTAGAGACTAGTTTAAACACCTGTAGAGACTAGTTTAAACACCTGAAGAAGAGACAAGTTTAAACACCTGTAGAGACTAGTTTAAACACCTGAAGAAGAGACTAGTTTAAACACCTGTAGAGACTAGTTTAAACACCTGAAGAAGAGACTAGTTGAAACACCTGAAGAGACTAGTTTAAACACCTGAAGAGACTAGTTTAAACACCTGAAGAAGAGACTAGTTTAAACACCTGAAGAGACTAGTTTAAACACCTGAAGTAGAGACTAGTTTAAACACCTGTAGAGACTAGTTTAAACACCTGAAGAAGAGACTAGTTTAAACACCTGAAGAGACTAGTTTAAACACCTGTAGAGACTAGTTTAAACACCTGAAGAGACTAGTTTAAACACCTGTAGAGACTAGTTTAAACACCTGTAGAGACTAGTTTAAACACCTGAAGAAGAGACTAGTTTAAACACCTGAAGAGACTAGTTTAAACACCTGAAGAGACTAGTTTAAACACCTGAAGAGACTAGTTAAAACACCTGAAGAAGAGACTAGTTTAAACACCTGAAGAGACTAGTTTAAACACCTGAAGAGACTAGTTTAAACACCTGAAGAAGAGAGGATAAGCTCCGCCTCCTGCTGTTCTCCATGCGAGGCTCCTGATAGCCTCCTGCTAAACCGAACCCCCCCGGCGCTGCTGCTGCGCTAGCGGGAGCCGGGGTCGCGGGGTCATCCGTCAGAGAGGCGCCTCGCTGACGGATGACACTCAGAGCAGCGATCGGCCAATCGGCTGCAGCCTAACCGGCGAGGAGAGAAATAAATAAATAAAGAGCAACATGAAAGAGATGTTCAAAAGGAAAACAAAGCCGGCGCACGATCGCTGCAAACACACACCGGAGCACACCATCACACATCCGGTGGGGGGGTGTCGGCAGCGGGGGGCGGGGGTACAAAGGACTGGAAGCGTACACGTAGTTTACTCTCCGATGACACCCGACTCGCAGGAAATCCAGACAAAACACGACAGAGTGGCAAAAATTTGATGTTTGATGGTTCAATATTTAGAATGAAAGAAGAGATCAGGAGATGGAGGTAGCCCCGCCCACCCCATCACCCCTCCGCCCACCCCATCAACCCCCCCCATCCAATTCAGGATCAGGAGCGATGCTGACCCTCACCGGCTGGACGCCCAGCAGAGCCTCAAACACCCGTGTGACGTCCATTACCCAGAATTCCCCTTTTTCTGGTCTTCCACAAATCTGTTTGTGATGAAACGGGTGTGGTTGTTTACAAATAAACAATAAACATGATTTAATTTCACACTTAATCTCCTCATGTTGATTCACGATAGCCGCTGAGCTAAAGACGTTAGCGTGAGCCTGGTTTGAAGGTGAACTAGTCTGACCTGTGGGTAAACCAGTCCTGTAAGCAGGTTTCACCAGTCTGGACTGGTTGTGTTGGGAATCCTCCTGAACCGACTGGTTTCTGTCTCGCAGCGCCTCCAGCCGGTGAGACCGACCGTTTGTTGACCGCCAGCCGGGATCAAACTACAAACCTGGACCACGTTTGCGCCCGGCGCCCGGAATCAAACACCTTTTGTTTGAGGGCGTTCCATAATTTAGCGGGTCATGTGACCAGTTAGGGCTTTTTATTCCTCATGTTTCTGGACAGAAAATTTGTCTGCTGGGATGGAAGAAGGGGAAGCAAGAAGACCTGGATGACGTAACCTCCTGCAATCCACCACAAACTAGCTGGAGCCGGAGAACTTTGGCGGCTTCAGACCCGCAGGACGCCGCCGATCAGCTGAACTGGAATTAAAGAAGCTCCTGAACGCCGATGGCGTGCGCCGCCTCGCTCGTCCTCTGAAATAGAACATTTAGCTTCCACGTCGATCATCTCTTCTCTGCTCTTTGTCTCATTTATCTGATTGGGGGCTGGGGCCGAGCCTGATTGCCTCTGTGATCGTGGATATCGAGCCGACGCCTCGACGGACTTCCTGCGCTCGGGTTGGTTGGGGGGGGAGCGGAGCTCGCTCGGCCTTGAGTCGGTCGGCGGGGGCTCATCCCATCAAATATTGAGGAAGCTGAAGGGCTGGGGCCTCGTGGTGGTGTGGGCTGCCTGACGGTGGAAGCAGCCAATGTTGTGTCAGCCTCCCCCCCCCTCAAACCAAAACAAACTCCTGAGCCCCCCAGCGCACTCCAGAAACAGACAGCTGGATCGTATAGCCTCCGCCGAAACGTACGCCGCCAAACCTGCTGCTGACGTCTGACGCGGGATAATATATGATTAAATACGTAAACAGCAGTGCATCATGGGAAAGTGGAGTTTCACTCTGTGGGATTCACGCGTCTCGTAACAGTTGATTCGTTTTGCTTATTTTTACATTTATAAGCACCATTAAACTCAGGCGTGTCGGTGCAGTACTACCGCCTCGCCACAGGGGGCAGCAGAGCTCAGACGGCTTCTCTTGTCAACGAGGACACAAGTTCTGTTGTTCTCTGACAAAACAATCACAACTAGTCCTCAAGATACGAACATTCGTAGGTGTGAAGATCTCCCTGATGACAACTCTGACCCACAATAACTCCTCCCTCTTCCTTCACGCTAAAGCTAAGCTACATGCTATAGTAGCTACAGTAGATCATCAACAGAGACTCTGACTGTGATCTTAAAAACTGGTGGAGAGTTCCTTCAAGTGTTTTCTTCTTCTCCTCAAGGATTAAATTATCAGGATTAAAGTTTACCAAAAACTAACCTGGATTAAAACGATCATGTGACTCACAAGTGACGCTTAACGGTAGATACTGGAACTATAAATACGTATTTTAATATGATTACATGTTTTTATTCTGTTTTTAACGGTTTTCTAGTGATTTTTAGAGTCCAGTATTTGTGTTGGACAGACGTTAATCCAGAGAAACGACATAAACATAAAACACTAGATTTTTTTTTTTTAAACTGACGTTTAATCAGAACGACTGAACTCTAAACGACCTGAACCTGGATTTTAATGTCCTGTAATTATTTCTGGTCAGTCTGAGGGAATAGTACTTTAGTATTTAGAGTAGTAAAGACTTTTAAGTGATCTTAAATGGAGATTAGAGATTGAAATTGGATAAATAACAATTTACAAACAATTCAACTTATGAACAACTCAGAACCAGTTGTGTTCGTATGTTGAGGACTACTTGTTTATTTCTTATCTTTATTAGTATATTTATTCTCATAATTACAGGGAATGAACTTGATATCTTTTCTACGAACAGAATGTTTAGTTTGTGCCCCCCCCCCCTCCCATCACCTCCTCTGGCTGCTCCTTCCTGTTTTTCCGGTCTGTCCGTTCAGTCATGGGGGAGCAGCAGGACAGACAGTTTAGTACAGTTGAAAGAGCACATCATCCCTGACCCCCGCCTTCCCCCGCCAGGACTCCTAATGCGGGGGCCTCCTTACCTGAGAGGAGCCAGCGAGCCTCCCTTTAAACGAACTTCAGAGAGGAGGAAGGGGGGGTCAGATTGACAGGAACACAGAGAGGGCCGCCCCGTTTGACTGGCGCGCCTGTCAGGGTGAACCCCCTCTCTGGCCGGCGCTGCTTTCCAGAAGGCTGCCCCCCGCCGAGCGGCGCCGGCTAAACGCTGCAGTAATGACCAAAACAAGCGTTCCTTCGGAGGCTAATTTAGCGCGCTAACATCAGCGGAGCTGTGTGAGGAGTCTGTGAGGAATGTGTGTGAGGAGTGTGTGTGAGGAGTGTGTGTGAGGAGTGTGTGTGAGGAGTGTGTGTGAGGAGTGTGTGTGAGGAGTGTGTGTGAGGAGTGTGTGTGAGGAGTGTGTGTGAGGAGTGTGTGTGAGGAGTGTGTGTGAGGAGTGTGTGTGAGGAGTGTGTGTGAGGAGTGTGTGTGAGGAGTGTGTGTGAGGAGTGTGTGTGAGGAGTGTGTGGGTTCTGCATAGTAATAACGCGTCTCTTTAAGCCCAGCACCTTAATAGCCTGTATGATGACACTTTATCTATAGTTTGTGCAGATAATCACCAAACTAAAGGGGGGGCCCGGGGCGGGGGTTCACCAGCTGACATTTGACATCTTTATAATTAACTGGGGGGGTCTAATCTCTGCCTTCAAATGACGCGTGGCCACATTCCATTTAATATGCTTATAAGCACTATGTATTATTCAAATATGCAGATGAGGCTCTGGTAGAAAACAGACTTTTGACTCCCCCCCCCCCCACGTGGTGGAAGGGTACCGGGTCACTAATGGACCTGCAGGGATCGGAGAGCAACACCCCCTCTGAAATTTTCATTCCCTGAGACGGAAACTTTTCTTCGTGATGCTGATGCGATTAGAGGACGTGCTGCTTCCACCTGGAGGCGTCGCCGTGACGACCGGCGCATCGGATCAGAAGCAGAGAAATAAAGTCCTCCAGACTGACTCAAGTGTAAATAAAGAAACCTCATTTACTGTTTAATTTTGATTAAAATGACTTTTATCTGAATCAGACCTAAACTCGGAGGTTATAAATAACCACTGTTTCTCCCGTTGCATTGTGGGCCATCTGAGCGGCGCTAACAGCGCTGAAGACGGAGCGTCTGATGTTTCTTCGGGCTTGAGTTCCTTTCGAGAGGCGCCGGCGGACGCCTTCAGTGAGGCGGTAACGGCTACACGAAGCCTCCGTCCTCACCGGGACGCCGTTCACAAGCTCAGCCCCCCCCCGCCCTGGGAGGGGCGGAGCCAGGCTTGGAAAGATGTGGTCACGTGACTGGTATTAGAGCTGTAGAGCCAGGAGAGACTGAGTCTGGAGAGACTTCCTGTTCTCCTGTTTCGTGTTGGTGTGGAACTTTTTCCAACTTCCAGGACATTTAATCTCCTCTGGACACAAAAAAACTCTTAAATCTTTAAATTCCTTCGTCTGAATTTGTTTTTCAGTTTGTGATTCCGGACTAATTTGTTTCCAGCCTCCTCTTTGTAACCCTGGACCTTCTGGGTCGGACGTCTCCGCGCCGCGAGCATCAGTTCACGCGTGTCGTATTAAAGGTGCAGCGGTTTGACCTTTGACCCTTTGACGGTACCAAAACTCTAATTACAGACCAGAGCTGGAGAACGAAGCTGCGATCAGCCTCTCTGCTCCAGGTTTATTCCCTCTCTGCTGCTCGCCACGCCGCCGTCCAGCGTCCAATCAGATCATTCCGATCGGGATGTAAACATCTGTGGATGTGTTGAAGGCGTTTTTTTTTTTTATTTCTGCTGGTGTCTGTGGGTTTTTACTGAGAGCTGCTGTTGATCCTGAGCCGTGAATCCTCCCCCCACCCGGAGCCCCGCCCCCACCCCCCTGCTGAGCTCCCCTCTGTCTCCGGCTCAGCATCACGGTTCACGTCTGACTGCTCTGCCTCTCATCCTGATGAAGCTCCTTCAGCTCGTCTTCATCACAACGAAACTCAGGAAACACAGAACTAAACCTGGATGGCAAATATTTAACGTATAAAAAATTTAAATTTCATTTAAATGTTTTAATTTTTACCTGGAGAAATCATTTTACCCGCCAAAATAAAAGCATCACGTCTGCGGTTAAAAAAAAAAAACCATCAACATGAAGCCGACCGACAGAAAAACGTTTGATGCAAAACAAAAATCATTTCATAACAAATTGATTATAGATTAACATCTCCTGGCTGGACACACCCACAGCCTCTTGGCCACGCCTCCACCTGGTACAGGAGCTAACGCTGTTAGCATAGAGGCTGCATAGACTTCTCTTTCTAGTTCTTCGGCAGCTTTACTCTCACCTCATCCTTCAACGCTCTTCTTTCTAAACCCATCCTCATCCTCCTCTTCGTCAGCTTCAATCTGGTGATGAAGGCCTGAACGTAAACTTTTGTGCGTATGGATCCTCTCATCTCATCCTCTTGGCAGGAAACCCAACAAAGCAACCAACGAGTTCATCCGACGGTTCTCGCGCTGCTGCCTGTGGCGTATTTCTGCCTTCATGCATCCCATAATATCCCATCGCAGATTAGTTTTCTCAAGCCAAGGGTCTGTATATTTAGACACGAGCAGCATCGCTGTCAATTCCACTCCAAAACGCCACGGCGAGATGATGCGCCGTGAAACATGCGTGGGGCGCCGTCTGTTCGCCGAACGCCGGCGGCCATCTTGGATAAATGATTGATTAACTCTCGCCCAATCAGAAGTCAATCATCATGTGACACCCTCCCAGGAACACCACCTAAAACAAACCAGGTGAGAACCACTTCCTGTCGGCGGTCCCTCCCTCCTCCTCCTCCTCTCTGGATCGATTCACCGCATCCCTCCGTCTCCATCGTCGCCGACGGAGACGGAGGGATGGGGAGACAGGCCGACAAAGAAGAAGTGTGATTTTTGGCTGATTGAAGATCAAAGTGGGGGGAGTCTCCTCCTCCAGCCGCCCCTTCTATTAGCCGCCCTCAAGAACAGAGGAGAACATCAATTTCTCTCACATCAATGGCGGCTCCATAATCAATTGGAAACGACACTTGTATGAGGATGCAAATCTTATCTTTGTCTTATTAGAGCTTTTAGAAGATGTATGTCAGGATTTAATGTTATGAAATAAAAAGGGGGGGGGGGGTTGGGTTTTTTTTTTAATCTAAAGATGCAGAGGCGTTAGTAATGGTCCGAATCAAAGCCCCGAGACGGCGGTAATTACTGGAGGACTTTGCCTATCCTTATTAATATTGATCAAATATGACTGTGATCTGATCTGATCTGGGGGGGGGGGCTTCTGATGAATTTGGAAGGTGGTTAACGAGAGGAAACGCCGCAACAAACGGCCACCGTCCATCAGGAGGGGGAGATGCTGTTGTGATGAAATAAAGACGCCCCCCCACCCTTACATGTTCGTTTCCCCCCCCCCTTCACCTCGCAGCCTTGAGCCCCAGCAAGGTGATGCTCGCCGCCGCCGTTTGAGCGCCGGAAGAAAGACGTGTGTGTCAAAGGGAATTCAAGGTTGACCTGCTGATTATGTGCAGCGTTTTCAAAAAATGGCACCGAAATGAGCCGCCGTCCTCCAGGCAGGGGGGGGGACGCTCCAAACGCCCGATTCATCCGCCAACAATGCGGCGGATGATCACAGAATGTTAAAAGATCCTCATTTTGAAGTGTAAATAAGCCGGGCTCTAAAGTGAGGCCTCCGTTTCTGCATAATGTGAACGGATGCTGGCGAATCCGCCCGGCGATAAGTGATGCCGCCGCGGCGACCAAAGATCTCGTGAACCCCAGAAACGCGTCGGCATCAGAAGCTGTGAAATGAGTGTTTCATTTAAATTCACGCGTCAAAATCCTCCAGCGAGGAGCTCTGAAACAAAAAGGGTGATGAGGGGCCTCCACGGCGCTGGGGCCCCCAGGAGCACATCGACCGGGGGCCTCCAGGACGACGTCGCACGCAACACTTCAGGCTCATTGATTTTACTGCATTCATTTCTCAATTAGGAACGACTGAGAAGTTTCAGCCGAAAACAGATGAAGCTCTGGGGCCCGAA
This sequence comes from Antennarius maculatus, assembly GCA_013358685.1. NCBI lineage: Eukaryota > Metazoa > Chordata > Actinopteri > Lophiiformes > Antennariidae > Antennarius > Antennarius maculatus. Next base: position 17,082,686 of record CM023626.1, on the reverse strand, counting down.
AGGTGTGTGTGTGTGTGTGTGTGTGTGTGTGTGTGTGTGTGTGTGTGTGTGTGTGTGTGTGTGTGTGTGTGTGTCTGTCAACATAACTGTACGATTATGAACGATTTTGGGATCAATTTGGAGGTAAAAGGAGAACCTGAGAGCCAATCAATATCTGCCCCGAAACATTAAGACATTAAAACAAAAGGGCCACTGGGGGGCCGCTGGGGGGCCGCTGGAGGCCGAAGGTGCGTCATATTGACAAAAAAATTTTCAACAAAGAGTTTGCCATTTTTTGGATTTTTAGTTACATTTTCAATAACTGACGACTTTTCATCATAAAGAGATAAAAGTTGTTCCTCCAAGAAAATCAACCAGAAACATCTTTTAATTGGAAAAGTAGTTCTACATTTGTTCACCACCACTGAGAAGAGACTAGTTTAAACACCTGAAGTAGAGACTAGTGTAAACACCTGAAGAGACTAGTTTAAACACCTGAAGAGACTAGTGTAAACACCTGAAGAGACTAGTTTAAACACCTGAAGTAGAGACTAGTGTAAACACCTGAAGTAGAGACTAGTGTAAACACCTGAAGAGACTAGTTTAAACACCTGAAGAGACTAGTGTAAACACCTGAAGAGACTAGTTTAAACACCTGAATAGACTAGTTTAAACACCTGAAGTAGAGACTAGTGTAAACACCTGAAGTAGAGACTAGTGTAAACACCTGAAGAGACTAGTTTAAACACCTGAAGAGACTAGTGTAAACACCTGAAGAGACTAGTTTAAACACCTGAAGAAGAGACTAGTTTAAACACCTGAAGTAGAGACTAGTGTAAACACCTGAAGAGACTAGTTTAAACACCTGAAGAGACTAGTGTAAACACCTGAAGAGACTAGTTTAAACACCTGAAGAAGAAGAGACTAGTTTAAACACCTGAAGTAGAGACTAGTGTAAACACCTGAAGAGACTAGTTTAAACACCTGAAGAAGAGACTAGTTTAAACACCTGAAGAGACTAGTTTAAACACCTGAAGAGACTAGTGTAAACACCTGAAGAGACTAGTTTAAACACCTGAAGAAGAGACTAGTGTAAACACCTGAAGAGACTAGTTTAAACACCTGAAGAGACTAGTTTAAACACCTGAAGTAGAGACTAGTTTAAACACCTGAAGAAGAGACTAGTGTAAACACCTGAAGAGACTAGTTTAAACACCTGAAGAGACTAGTGTAAACACCTGAAGAGACTAGTGTAAACACCTGAAGAGACTAGTTTAAACACCTGAAGAGACTAGTGTAAACACCTGAAGAGACTAGTTTAAACACCTGAAGAGACTAGTGTAAACACCTGAAGAGACTAGTGTAAACACCTGAAGAGACTAGTTTAAACACCTGAAGAGACTAGTTTAAACACCTGAAGTAGAGACTAGTGTAAACACCTGAAGAGACTAGTTTAAACACCTGAAGAGACTAGTGTAAACACCTGAAGAGACTAGTTTAAACACCTGAAGAAGAGACTAGTGTAAACACCTGAAGAGACTAGTTTAAACACCTGAAGAAGAGACTAGTGTAAACACCTGAAGAGACTAGTTTAAACACCTGAAGAGACTAGTGTAAACACCTGAAGAGACTAGTTTAAACACCTGAAGAAGAGACTAGTGTAAACACCTGAAGAGACTTGTGTAAACACCTGAAGAGACTAGTGTAAACACCTGAAGTAGAGACTAGTGTAAACACCTGAAGAGACTAGTTCAAACACCTGAAGAGACTAGTTTAAACACCTGAAGAAGAGACTAGTGTAAACACCTGAAGTAGAGACTAGTTTAAACACCTGAAGAAGAAGAGACTAGTTTAAACACCTGAAGAGACTAGTTTAAACACCTGAAGAAGAGACTAGTGTAAACACCTGAAGAAGAGACTAGTGTAAACACCTGAAGAGACTAGTTTAAACACCTGAAGAAGAGACTAGTGTAAACACCTGAAGAAGAGACTAGTGTAAACACCTGATGAGACTAGTGTAAACACCTAAAGAAGAAGAGACTAGTTTAAACACCTGAAGTAGAGACTAGTTTAAACACCTGAAGAAGAAGAGACTAGTTTAAACACCTGAAGTAGAGACTAGTTTAAACACCTGAAGAAGAAGAGACTAGTGTAAACACCTGAAGTAGAGACTAGTTTAAACACCTGAAGTAGAGACTAGTGTAAACACCTGAAGAGACTAGTTTAAACACCTGAAGTAGAGACTAGTTTAAACACCTGAAGAAGAAGAGACTAGTTTAAACACCTGAAGTAGAGACTAGTTTAAACACCTGAAGAAGAAGAGACTAGTGTAAACACCTGAAGTAGAGACTAGTTTAAACACCTGAAGTAGAGACTAGTGTAAACACCTGAAGAGACTAGTGTAAACACCTAAAGAAGAAGAGACTAGTGTAAACACCTGAAGAGACTAGTTTAAACACCTGAAGTAGAGACTAGTTTAAACACCTGAAGAAGAAGAGACTAGTTTAAACACCTGAAGTAGAGACTAGTGTAAACACCTGAAGAGACTAGTTTAAACACCTGAAGTAGAGACTAGTTTAAACACCTGAAGAAGAAGAGACTAGTTTAAACACCTGAAGTAGAGACTAGTTTAAACACCTGAAGAAGAAGAGACTAGTGTAAACACCTGAAGTAGAGACTAGTTTAAACACCTGAAGTAGAGACTAGTTTAAACACCTGAAGAAGAGACTAGTTTAAACACCGGAAGAAGAAGAGACTAGTGTAAACACCTGTAGTAGAGACTAGTTTAAACACCTGAAGAAGAAGAGACTAGTTTAAACACCTGAAGTAGAGACTAGTTTAAACACCTGAAGTAGAGACTAGTTTAAACACCTGAAGAAGAGACTAGTTTAAACACCTGAAGTAGAGACTAGTTTAAACCCCTGAAGAAGAGACTAGTTATGAAGAAGAGGATATGTTTTCCGTCACCATGACGACAGTCCTACGTGTTGTTTGGGGCTTTATTAATAAAGTTTTCTGGACCTGAAGCGTAAACAGATCAACAGGACAACAATAGTTGAGTTAATTCCTTTGACCCTCGGCTCTCATCCTCCACATCCTGAACACTGTGGACCAATCAGCCGGCGGTGGGCGTGGCTGAACAGGATCGACATCCTGTTTGCGTGGCGCCTCTGCACACACCTTTACTTAACCTTGGGCGCGTTGGGCGTTCTTTTGTCTGCCGCCTGACGTCTCGCTAATGGGCTCGTCTTCCATTGTGTTAATGAAAACGCCGCCAAATGAACGCGACGCCGCTTCTGATTCGCGCCGAGAGGCAACTCATTTGACTCAAGGTCACGTCTCCATTGTGGCGCCCGTTAATCAGCGCGTGTGTGGAGCGTTAAAGACGCCATTGTTCCTCAGCGCCGCGGCTTTTAGACGCGTCTGAAAGGAAAACAGCGGCGCTTTACAACTCGGCAAATGAGCAGCAGTGTCAAGTTCAAATGGAGAAAGGTGCGTCTGCCTTTCTCCTCCCCAAAACGCTAATTCCTCTACGCGGTTTGATTCTCCGTCGACGCGGCGCTGACGCTCGTCCTTCAGCCTCAAGTACCTTGAATGTCTTGGAAAGCTTGGGTGAGAGTGCTGGAATTTAAGGAGCTTTATGTGTGGCGGTGGTAGAACTTCCTGTGTCGACGGCGGGGGGAGTAAATGATGGCGTTTGGACGACCTGCCCCGTGGTGAGCCCTCATCCAGGCCCCCCCCCAAAGGTCAACATGACCTCGCTGTGATTGGACCGTTTCCTCTTCCTCTGCTCTCACAATCAAACCTGCTCCCATCTGGAGTGACTCGGAAAGGAGGAGAAAGGTTCCTACGTGCTCCTGGGGGGGCACCAGGACCCCTTCCTTCTTCACCGTTTTCTAATTTTCTGCATCTTTTTGTTGCCAACTAGGATTTTGTGACGTTTACTCCATCTGGACACAGACTCCGCCCATCGGTGGCGTCCCGTCTCCTCTGGTTTCTCTAGGCGGTCGGTCATGGGTTCACACCTCCCCACCCCCCCACGTCAGGATAACTCAACTGGACTGGAGGTCCACATATAACCCCCCCCCCCCCCCCCCCACCAACAGCTGAAGCATTCCCTGTAAACCCGTGTGAAAATATGACTCCGCCCCCTAACCAGCTGCCGTCGTCACCGTTGACCTTTAGCTAGCGTGTAGCAGCCGGCGGCGGCGGCGGTGGCCCCTCCCTGTGATGGACAGGTGAAGCGGCCCCCCAGCAGTCAGGCTCAGGCCCCACCCCCCCAGGTGCATTCTGGTTCAGGAGCACCGCCTCCAACCAGATAAACGAGGATCACATTGAAAAGCTGCCGGTTTCCCATGATGCACCTCTGCAGTCCAGGAGGGGGCCGCATAAATGATGAGTGTGAAGGAACGTCCTGGTCCCACGCTGGGGGGGGTGTCGTTCTGGATTTAGAGATATTTGATCGTTGATTGGGGGAGGACCCCCCGAACAAAAACCCCCATAAAAATGCCCCTTAAATTCAATCAGTCACGTAATTTAATTTATTGTAATTTAAAATTAAATATTTTAATCACACTTGGAGTTTTGTGAATTTGGTAGAAATCTGGAAAAGAAAAAAGATTTTTTTTAGACGAAACATGAAGAAATGACAAAAACTATACAAATATAAAATAAATATATAATATAATGTCAATTAAATTCATCTCAGCGTGTTTTTTTTTACATCTATAATTCCTAATCTTTCATTTACTCTTGTTTACTTGTTTTTGTTGTCCGGTTGCGTCGCCGGTTTGTTTCCATCTCGGTTTGGAGACGACCCATCGGGCGTTGTGACGCCCGTTAGCTCACCTGTCATTATCATTACCCCCCCCCAGAGAATTAATTTCAAGCTGCACCGACAATAAAAACCAAAATATTTCCATCGTTTCTCCAACAACGAAAGAAATTTCCTCTCCAGTGAAGTTAAATGTTAATCTTTACTTATTATAAGAGAACAAACTTCATTAGTGAACAAATCAAACCGCAGCTTCCATAAAACATGCATATTTTGGTGGAAAGTGTCCGGCAGTAATATGTTAATCAGCAGCGGGAGACCTTTTAGCCGGCGTGGCGGGCAACATGGATGCATGATGGGTAATTAACTGTTTGCAAACACGGCGGCGGATGTACTCCGAGCTGCTGGAGATGAAACAATGAGGGCGTTCACAGAAAACATTTCTGCAAGTGTGTGAAGATTTTCTCTTTTCTTTGAGTATTTATGTAGAATTTATTTTACCTGATTTTTCTACTGTTGGAGCAGAAATAGAGTAAAAGATGCTAAATTGAAAATTACAAAGCGGTCAGCCAAGGTTTCACCAAAGAATCTCTTTTTACACGGCTTCCACTTCTTTTATTTTCCACTTTTAAACCACAAACTCGACAAACATTTTCAGGAGCAGCGTCCTGATTTTAAACCGCCTCCTGCTGTAAATCAACTATTTAATTATTCAACATTAAATGCATTCGTGTCGTGGGAATCATGTGACGCGGCGGCGATGATTAAAGCGAAAGCATCTTCCCGCCTGACAACCCGTCAGAGAGCAATCTGAAAATTTACTGAACAAAACTCATCTCATTGAGATAAATTATCGCGTGTATTTGTTCACGTATGTTTTTTTAAATGTTTTGTACGTCACGTGTTCAGCAAACATACGTGTGAGGAGGGAAACGTGAACGATTGGTTTCACACATTTTATTTGTTTACAGAGATTTCATCTCCAAAAAAATGAAAATATAAAAACGTAAAAGTAAAATGCTTCCCATGAATCTGCTGGTTAATTAGGATTTAAAAAGCAGTCACTCATAATTTTATTTTGCAAGAAGACAAAGTGAAATAAATGTAAAAAAAAAAAAAATTGTGAATAAATACAAAATAAAATGTGCACAAATTAATTTACAATTTAATTTAAATAGAATTAAATAGAACTAAAATTATGGTAGCAGTGATCTGCCTTGAACAGGAACAAGACCTGCATTTAACAGGGAGAAACCTGTGAGCAGATCCCGCCTCCAGGTGGGCGGTACCTCTGCTGTGGTTGGTTGAAAACAAAACAGGGAGAAAGCTGGGGGAGAAAAGTGAGACAGAAACATACGGGGTAATTAATTATGCCACAGTTTTCCAGTTGGGGGTAGAATCTATTTGATCATGTGCCCCCCCCCAGTACCTGCTGAGGCGGTCCAGGTGGGATGGGGGGCGGGGTCAGCCTCCTTGAGCCTGCTCTGAGTGGCTCGGATCTGGAGGCCCCCAGCGGCGGGTGCCTCTTTCTCCTTCCTGAACAAAAGGCAGGATGGGGAGGAAGAGGAGGAACCTTCGTCGCTCGTCGGCGCCGCTCCTCTTCCTCCGACGCCGTCGTGCATCAAACAGGCCGACGATACCCAACCAGCAATCAGGAGGCTAGAGGCGCCGCCCGGCCGTGCGCTGGCAGCTGTGACCCCCCCAAGCCCCTCTTGGGAGCGTTCCTCTAAAGTGATTTTAATCTGAATTTCTCCCGTGGGGGTCGGTCACCTGACGGCGAAGAGGTCGTTCAATTTTGGCGGGGAGCTGGACGAAGGGGCGGAACCAGGAAAACTTTTTTTTTTCATTCCATTAAATCAAAATTATTTTTAATTAAAAAATTAATTTTCTAATTATTTTATTGTTATGAATTTATTCATCATTTTATTCACATTTTATATTAATTATTAATCAGCAAATTAGAAACCAATCTATCCCATAATATGAGACATTTGTATTTTTTTTATTCAGGATATTTCAGGACATTCTCTCCTTTTAATTCAGGCTGTTTTTAGTCTGCTCTGTTTTTAGAAGCCGTTCCGTCCGGTTGTCCCAGAGGACATCACACCTGTCAGGAGAACAGGAAGCAGCGCCCAAAAAATAAAAAAATAAAAAATTAATAAAACAAAAAAAATAAAATAAAGATGTGAGGAAAAACATTATCTCATAAAAAAAAGAAAGATCTGAAGCAGATTAAACCGATTTAAATTAAACAGAAAAGAATAAAACCGGACGGAGTGTTCGATCGCTCCCAAACCTTCTTCCTCCTCCTTCTCTCCTCACACGCGCGCGCTTCCCGCTCTCCCTCTCTCCACACGCGCGCGCTTCCCGCTCTCTCACTCTCTCTCCCTTATCGCGCGCGCTCTCTCTCTCTCTCTCTCTCTCTCTCTCTCTCTCTCTCTCCCTGCGCACACGTCACCGGAGGCCCCGCCCCGCCTGAATCTCATTAGTCTCTGTGTGTTTCTCCCTGTCAATAATCCCGATCCAGACTCTCTCTATTTCCATCCCTCTCTATCTGTCAATCAGCGCCGCCTTTGAACTGAAAACCACTCCGACCAACTTCAACTCCTCCATCCGGGCGCGAGGCTCCTCATCCGGCTGCTTTTCCTGCCAACATTCCTTCTTTTTTACTTTTCCACGCAGAGCTGCGGCCGGCGCGGACCCCCCCTGAAAGAAAACTTCGCTCGGACTTCACCCGCACGCTCGGGGAAGACATCAAGGCTTTTAAAAACTTGCGTGTTTTTTCCGCTCCCCAACCAAGAAGGTTTTTTCCTTGCCGCAAAATGCCGCAGCTGAACGGCGGCGGAGGGGACGATCTGGGCGCAAACGATGAGATGATCTCGTTCAAAGACGAAGGGGAGCAGGAAGAGAAGATCTCCGAGAACTCGTCGGCGGAAAGGGATTTAGCCGATGTCAAGTCTTCGCTGGTGAACGAGTCGGAAACGAATCAAAACAGCTCGTCGGATTCGGAGGTAAGATTAAAAAAAAGGCGCAAAAAAATAATTAAAAAAATAAAAAAATAAAATTAAAATCAGGCAGAATCGTTGCGGTCCTGTGCGGGGCCTCCGCTCCAACCAACAAGTTTGCTGCTAACGGTGGTGTGTGTGGTTGTTTCCCAGGCGGAGAGACGGCCTCCGCCTCGATCCGAAACTTTCAGGGACAAAACGAGAGAAAGTTTAGAGGAGGGTGAGTTTTTATTCTTCCGCTCCTCTTTTTGTGCACCATGACATTACATGCGCCAAAAAAAAAAAAAAAAACAAGACAAAAAAAAACAACAAAAAAAAACGGAGGGGGCGACCCCCGCCTCCTTGCGCCGTCCTCCACATTTTAAAGCACTTAAATTTTATTGGATTTATAAAAACAACTTTTTTTTTGCAAGGCCGCTTTTATCAACAACAACAAAAAAAACTTTTCTTCTTTCCCTCCCTCCCCCCCCGCCATGTTAGCTGCGAAAAGGCAAGATGGAGGGCTGTTCAAGAGCCCACCGTACCCGGGCTACCCGTTCATAATGATCCCCGATCTCACCAGCCCCTACCTCCCCAACGGATCCCTCTCCCCGACGGCACGCACAGTAAGTCCCCATCCGGCTCTGCTCTCTCTACACACACACACACACACACACACACACACACACTCCTCTCTCACACACACACTCACACACACACACCTCACACTGGACGCGGGTTGTCACCTGATGTAAATGTACAGTTTTCCAAACTGTCCCTGAAGTGTACATTACAGTAGAAAGGCATGTATTTGCTGCAGCTAGCATGCTAACGGCTAGGACAGGTCACGTGTATGACATTTTTAATTTTTTAAAATTTTATTCTTGTGTTTTTGGTTTTTTTTTTAATTTTTTAAAATCAAATTCACGCTTTAAAAAAAATTGCTGTAATTATTCTGCGTGTTTTCAAGTTTGGGTGCAAAAAACAACAACAAAAAATTATGCAAATGAGCTTGCAGGCTGATTTGCATGTGTCAAAACATACAAAGGTGCGTGATTTTTTTTTTTTGAAACATCCGTTTATTGTGTTCTATTTTTCTGCAGCTGCTTTTGGTAAAAAACTGTATTTGTGTAAAATAAATATTGACTTATTTACTGGCCGTGTTTACGTACATCTCAGCGTTACCTCGCCGCTCCCACCGGCCAATGGAATAATTTGAGCTTTCTTAACCCCCACCCCCCCACCCCCCGCTGCAACCACCCCCCACCCGTTTTAAACGTTTGCAATTACAAGTCTGCACTTTAGGACCTGTCATCTCATTTTACAAGGTTAAGGCGAAGACCAGGCTGGAGGAAATACGACCCCCCCGCCCCACACTTACGCCACCTTCGCCCCCCCCCAGCTCCACCAGAAATTCTTCGTCACCTGATTTTTTTTTTTTTTTAATTTTTTGAATAAATCTCACCTCCTTTTGTGCTTCCTTTGCGCCGCGTCCCACCATCCCCGGCGCACCGGAGCTGCCCCCCCCCACCCACCCCTTCAGCCTCCACCCTCTGGTTGGTGGAATCAGTGGCTCATTATTCTCCCCCAGCGCTGACACACATTCAGCGGCCGGCGCGGAGGCCCTTCCCGGCGTGGGTCTTTGTGGCGGGGGGCGTCCCGCTCCGCTCGGCGCCGCTCGCATTGTGCTCCAGAAAAACCAGCAAAACCGTGCAGAACGTCAAGGCGCCCCCCCTCCACACCCCTCCACCCCACTCGCCTGCTCTGGCAATCCTGACCCCCGAAATTAAATTTTCAGACAATGTGGAAAAGCGAGAATCCGTTTTTTAATTTTTAATGCAGTGATTTGCACCCCCACTCTCAACCCCCCCTCGCCGGCTGTCGTTACCGGAGCTGATTATCCCGGAGACGACGGTTATTAATTCTACCTGAGCTGCGGCGGCGGGTCCTCGGCCCCCGGCGGCGGCGGCGGCCTGTGCGTCCACCCATCAGGCCTTTGATGTAAATGCGTCGGACTTAAAGCGCCATAAATAATTCACCTGGACATTGATTAGCTGTCCCGCTCCCTAACGTGTCACACTGGGCCCGGAACGCCGCTGAGGGATTCTGGGAACGCCGTCACAAAAAGGGCTGCTTTTCCCTTTTCTTCGTCTGCAGGTTTCTGTCGTCTTCATTCAGGCCTTCAAATCTCCACATTTATTTTTATTATTTTTTATTCCTAAATGTGAGAAAAAGGTTGTTTCAGACGTGAGTTTTTTTTTCTGGAGGTGGTGGGGAATAAATTCCTTCGTGCACCCCCTCACACCCCCCACTCTCAGAATTAGTTTGACCCCCGGGAACCTTTAATCGTCCTGAATTTGTTTTTCCTGCCGCCTCCGTCGGAGGAGCCTCCCCATTTAGCATCATTTAGCGGTTTGACGTAACGCTGCAGCCGGGCTTTAAAAGCCATCACCCCCCACCACACACCACCACCACCTCCTTAAACCCCACACAAAGGCCTGCTGGATCCGGGGGGGTTCAGGTCGAGCTCGGCGCTGCGGCCTGCCGGCTTCACCCCGCTTCTCCTTCCTCTTTTGTCTCCAGCGACGCTAACGCGGAGCGGCGGGTTAACGCGGCGCTGCGGGCGAGCATCACACCTCAACAGGTCTGCTCAGGGAGGGGCTCCTTGCCATTGGGGGGGCCGTAAATCCTCCAAGCCTCTCGGACTTCTGAATGTTAAGATATCTGACCCCCCCCCCTCTCTGAACCTGTAATTCTCCCAGCCTGCAGACTTTTGGCCGCGGTTTTGAGTTTCGACGTGTAATTACAGCGGTTTAAAAAAGAAAGTTGGGGTGGAGGTGGGGGGGTGGGGGGGCGACACCAAGCATCCCTGGAAGAAAAAAAAAAGCCTCTCCCAGTAGCCGTGGCGATTTGGCGGTGGGGGGGGTGGGATGGGGGGGCTTTGTGTGCTTGAAACAAAAGCTTCTGGCTCTTTGTTCTGCGTCGCTCCAGATTCACCTTTCTAGAATAAAATCCCAGCCGCACGTCTTCATGATTTTTTTTTTGTGGGGGGGGGGGGGGGGGTGTAGAGGGATTTTCTGCGCAGATTATGGCGATGATGGCGTCTTTGCGGCGGGGGGCACAATGATGCGCGGTGTGGATTACGTGTGTAAATGGATTTCTGATGGCGTAATGCGGATTTAAGGGATCGGCCCACACCTTGTCCAATTGGCTTTACATGTTAATGGGACCTAATTGGTGTCCCTGGGGGGGTGTGGGGGGGGGGTGTTTGGTGCCACACACACACACACACAACCATAACCCTAACCCCCCCCCCCACTACCAGCCACAAAATGCACCGGGAAGGTTGCTTTTCTTTTGTCTTGCAAATCACTTTTGTTTACAAAGTATGGCGGAAGCACCCCCCCCCCCTCGGTGGTGTCTCTTGTCCCCTGTGAGGAGGGGGGGTGAGGATAGGTCCTGATTTATTTTTTTTTTCAATCATCACTCATAAAAAGCTCAATCTGCTTCAGATTTGAGGAGTTAACTTGGAGAACGGAGGTGGGGGGGCGAGAAGTAAACTTTGGCACCATTAAACTGAACTGGGGTGGGTGGGAGGGGGGAGGCCACGCCGCACATTCCCACAGCTTAATTAGTCCAAACGCTAATTGTTCGCTCTCGGCCAATGGGAGCAGGCGCTGGGGGGGGGGGGTTCAAAACAATAAATCACTCGCATATTTGTGCCGTGATTCAGATGGAGGCGCGACCCCTCCCATCGCCACATGTGGTCAATTGTAAAGTCAATGAATCGCAGATGTGTGTGGGGGGGGGGGTTAGGAGGAGCTGGGGGGGTACAGTAAGGTTTTGTAGCTGCCTGGTGAACGATTCACGATTGGTGCGTAAAGATTTAGCGTTTGTTTCCCCCACGCCAGCGAGGGTTAATGATGATGATGATGCTACAGGCCGAGATGAAGGCCCCCCCCCCCCCCTCTCGTCTTGAAGTGGTGTGAATCGTGGGGTGGGGGGGACGACGACGAGTGAAACCAGGTTGTTGTTGTTTTTTTGAAGCGTTAGCGGCGGCTAATCTGAAGCTAAACCCGTTTCTGCAGCTCCTGCCTCCTTCCATAGAAGGGGGGGGCATTAGTTCAGCAGCTGTGCTCCGATGCCCCCCTCCCATGTTACCCCCCCCCTCCCTCTTTCTTCCATGCATTTCTATAGAGCAGCACACAAAGATGGTCCTGTACATCTGGAATGCCGTTCCTGTCGTCTGTTAAAGCCGAGCTGCTGGTGCATGCGGCCCGTTGGGCCGGGGGGGCTCCTGAAACATGGAAATGAAATTATCATGAGTGCATGCAGCCGGCGGGTCGAATCTGTGTCGACATGCTGCTGGATTATTTTTACTTCCTGCTTCACAATCTGTGTTATTTGTTTTAGTGGCGTTGTGACGAAACGCTCCGTGTTTTCTGGGATATTTGAACACGTCTGAAAAGACGTTTAGCATTTTAAATTCTTCCAGGCCTGAAGTGGAAACGAACGCGTCGCCAGTAAAGTAAACCAACTGGGGGGCAGATTAAAATTAAGACTCAGTGAAGACGAGATAGAAGCGCCGCAAATTACAGATTATACTGTCAGACTGTGTTAAAACGACACTCCTGTTGGGATTAAATGTCCACGTGTGTGTGTGTGTGTGTGTGTGTGTGTGTGTGTGTGTGTGTGTGTGTGTGTGTGTGTGTGTGTGTGTGTGTGTGTGTGTGTGTGTGTGTGTGTGTGGTTCTGGAACTTCATTCATAATGGGACTGCATCTCTCCGGTCACCAAACGAGTTCACCAGTAGCCGGGGGGGGGGCGGAGAAAAGCGGGAAATGTGTGCAAGTGGAGTAGAGTGGAGTTGGGGGGCGGGAGCAGCGGAGAGGCTGGGGGTCGGACACACAAAAGCCGTCTGAATGGGGCGCATAATTGCTGTTAATGCGGGGGCAATGAGAGCAGCGACAGTTCCTGGTTCCATGTCCAAACAATGCCCCCCCCCCCCTCAGGCCTCACATTCATCTTCCTGTTTAGAGCAGAACCAGCAGGAACTGGGCGGGGGGCTGGAGCCACACATGAACAGACGTCAACCGGGTCTGCCCCCCCCCCCCCCCCCCAAAAAAAGATACCTCGCTGCCATCAAAAAATTAGCCGTGAGAGCTGAAGGCAGCAGGCCGTCGCCGCCACCCTGGAGGACCTGTGGCCTTCTGTTTGGATTGGAGGGGGGGGGGTCAAAGTGCACCAGCGCTGAAATGCTTTCGGTTGAGGAAAGAGCCCCCCCCCCCGCTTTTTACAGCGGCTGATAGGACTGCTCGTGTGTGTGTGTGTGTGTGTGTGTGTGTGTGTGTGTGTGTGTGTGTGTGTGTGTGTTCCTAATGATCACGTCGGGCTGGATAATGACTAGCCGTGTCAGTGAGCAGGAACACCTGTGGTACGCCAGCCTTTTATGGACGTGTTGGACGCTCCTGAACGCACCACAGAAGAAGAACAAACTGCATTCACAGCGTTTTTTTCTTCCCATAATGCAGTTTGTTCTGGACGTTACGCACATTTTATTTTAGAAGAAGGAAGTGGGTCAAGATGAAACATCTCAGACGAGCTGCTGGTCGTTTATTTTTATTTTATCGTTACGAAAATTTTTAATCTAGAACAAAAATCCAGTGAAGACTGAAATAAGGAATTTTTGCTTTGTGAGCATTTCCTTTGTTTGTCTTTTTAAGGCGTTTTTTTTTTTTCTGAATGCTCACATAAAACAGTTTTTATACAGCGGAATAACAGTCAAATAAATCCTTAGAGTGACGCATTTTCCTTATACATTATTAACAGTGAAAGAAAATATAAAGATTGTTCACTGAAGAGAATTTTTTGACTAGACTTCTCAAATAAATTAGAGATCAGAAAAATGTCAACATGATGTAATTTATTCTTCATGCAACTCTTGTATTAAAGTGGAAATAAAATTCTATTATGCACCAAATTTAAATCCTAAATGATATTTTTAATTTCGCTAATTAATTTCATGGAGATATTTGTGATGTCACACGCCGGTGCTTTAGGCTCCGCCTTCTTAAAAAGTGATTGGAAACAAGTTTCAAGAAGATTTGAACTAAAAGTTTTCTGCAGGAGTAACTCGACGCCGTTCGGGACTTGAACGCACCGTTTTGGCTGCCGCTGTGTTCAGCATTATTTTAATTGCGGTATCAGTTTGAATATTGTGCAGATGTTGTTTTGTCTCTGCGGCCGTTATGTGTGTGTGTGTGTGTGTGTGTGTGTGTGTGTGTGTGTGTGTGTGTGTGTGTTGGGGGGAGCAGATAATCTGTTCAAAATGGCTCTGATGGGAAGGAGGCACTAAACACATAATGGGGGAGTTTAAGGTGATAAAACGCCAGTGGATGTATTTTTAATCTACTAATTAAACTTTTAATTGTGGCGGGATAAGCTCCAGGAGCGTGTGATTATGTTTGGGAAGCGTTCCACTAATGAGGCGATTCACTTCCTGTTTGTCGTTAAAGGTGGGGGATTGGTCGCCGCCTGCAGAAAGGTGAGGGAGGTGTGCGGCGAGCAGGCGGCAGAAATAAATTCATCTGCTAATCTGAGGATTATGGTGGGATTTAAGGGGGGAAAAATGTTGGACGAGATTACTTTAAAAAATGCAGCAGGCTAATAAAACGTAACCCCTTTGCTCCGGCGTGTGGTGTGGTTCCATTTCTGTTTCCAGCTGATGAACCAATTCCAGTGGAAAACAGATTAAGAGTAAATTCCTGCGTTGGGGCCTTAAAGCAGCTGTTAGGAACCGATTTACACGCAGAAATAATTTACACGCAGTAATAACACGCCTGGTCTGGAGGCAGCTGTCAGCCGCCACTGATAACGCGTCATGTGACCGGCGTGTCGTGCTGCCGGCAGTGGCGCAGGTACAGGTGGACCCAGAGTGTTTTATTTGTTTTCACTGACTTGTAATTGATTTTCTGGTTGTATTTAGACATGAAGATGTCGTCACTTTATTTCCAGCTGAAAGTGTTGGAACGCACCCCGTCTGATGGACTTAGCAGGTTAGCATCGAGGTATTCACTTCGAGGCGTGAGGAGGCGGGGCTTGTGGGCGTGACTGTCCCTTTAAAAACAAGCCGTGACCTCATTCCTCTGCGGTGAGTTCAGGGTCAACTCCAAACGTGGGCAAACTGACTCACGGCGCTGAGCGACATGTCAGCGAGACCCCCCCCCCCAGAGGTCAGAGTGAATGGACCGTCCTGTTTGGACAACTGTCCTTAGGTCAGGGGGAGGGGCCTTCAGGGGGAGGGGCCAACCCAGTGTGGCTGCTGATGTGACCAATAGGAACCGTTGCCTCTCATTGGCTGGAGGAGGGATTGTGATTGTGCTTCCTTAGAACAAACAAACACGTAAACAAACCTGTAAACAAACAAACACCAGGACGACCTCTAATCATTTGCATATTGCGGGTGTATTTTTAGGCGCTGAGGCATCGATAAAACTTGTTCAGACCTGGTGAGACTGGCCGGCCCTGTGGGGGCGTGGCTGGCCTTGTGGGGGCGGGGCCGGCCCTCGTCATGTGCCTCCTCGCGTCACGCTGCCCTTTAGAACCTGAAAGCTGACGACGAGATTTTTATCTCCCTGTGATTCGCTGCCTTGACGAGTCGCTGCACAGATGAATTCCCAGGAGCCTCGGGGGCGACCGGCGGTTCTTCCGGTAGTCAGTGGGAGGATTCCGGGTGGGGGTGGACGGCTGGCCCGGGTCCCGGCACAGGAATGCAGCGAGCGTTATTCAAACAGTGACTCGCCTCAGCGCCGGCCTGGAGGAGCTGGGGGGGGAAGTGGATGGGTGTTTACATACCCCCCAACACACACAACCCCCCCACGGTGCCTAATGCACTTCTGTTCAAACAATCACAAGTGTGCACATGACCCCGAACGGCGAAAGGCCCTCCTCCTGCGGCGTGGAGACGATAAGACCACGCTACACACACACACACACAGACACACACACACACACACACACACACACACGAGCCAGACGTTGACGTACGATGGAGCCGTCAAGCTAATTGTTGTTAGAATTATTCGTTATGATCCGATGACAAATCGCTGGCGCTCCGGTCGCCGGAGCGGAACGCGCATGGGGGGTTGGCGTGATGTTGGCGTGTTGTTGGCGTGATGTTGGCGAGCATGTAAACCGGCTTCAACAAGATGGATAAACGTAATTATTGGTCGGACCTGCAGGAGGAAATCCATTTAGGCCCCGCCCAGCTAAACAGGAGCCGCCGCTAATTCATTTGGCCAATTTACGGGTGATGTACGAGTGTCAGGGCACATTAGACAGGCGTGGGGGGCGGAGGGGGTTTTATGTGAAGCTGGTCTCCTCCAGACCCGCCCCCCCGACGTCCACCCCCCTGCTCTTTGACAAATGGACCCTGGGTGCAGAAACGACCAAACGATGCAGCGGCGCGTCGGGCGTGAGGAAGTGGGATTGCTTTTGTAAATGAGGTGGGGAGTCGTCACGCGCTCCGCTGGGCGTCGCCACGGCGATGGCTCAATCAGGTCCCATCGACGACTCCACTTCCTGCTGGTTAAACGCTCCTTCCTGCACGCGGCGGCGGCTAATTAGATGCTAACAGAGCGGACCTGTGAGCTAATTTACAGTGCGAGTGTCAGATGGCCTCCGTCGGGTTTCTACTCGTCTTCCTGTCGTCAGACTGGTGGGCGGGGCTTGTGACTTGACTGAAGTGGGCCCTTTGGAGACTGAGGAACTTTTCTGATGTCTGATTTCCTTGTTTCCATGGTTACAAGTTGAGCTTTGAGTGGGATTCGTCTCAGACGAGTGGATGAATCCACCTGATCGCGGCGTGGAGTCGCCGTGCGACTCGTGACGATGTCATCATTCCACTGAAGGTGTGTTTACCGTTGGAGGCCACGCCCTCCGCCGGGCGTGGCGCTGGGAGCCGTGTGGGCGTGTTTTTCCTGGTGTGGCGTGGACAGACGTGTGTTTACTGCCGTCTCGCCAGAGCGAAACCGCTCAACGGTTACACAACTGAGCTGTATGCAAAACAGCGGTTAGCACCGGTATGGGGGGGGTGGCGGCTTGAGGTAAGCTGCGCCGCAGCCTGAACCAGTGCTTCCTGTCAGACACAGGAGGCGGGGCCACGCCAGGGTCACGCGTCTGCACGTTTGGATTGTGGGAATGCGTCACCTGACTGTCGGCTTGTCGGGGGGGACAGGTGGCCCCGGCAGCTGGGGGATGGGGGGGCATCATGTGTGGCCCTTAGGGATGCAGCATCAGCTTGAATCCCCCCCTCCCCTGGTGAGGGATCAAATGGCTGAAGGCTGAACTCTGCTGCAGACGCCGGCGTGAACCTCCTGCACCGTTCACACCTCCTGCTCCAGTGTAAGTCTACCCACGTCACCCTGAAATAAACTTTCACACCTGATCGCCCCCCCCCCCGGGGGGCCATTCCATCCGGGAATCTAAGGGTTAAATGTTGTGCAAAAGCTGGAACGCCATCGGTCCCACATTCCAAGAAAAAAAAGATGTGTGAAGTGTTCACGCATCTGCAGCGTGGAGATGTTCACGCCGCGATGACATCATCACAGATGTGTGGTGCGTCCCGGACCGGAATGTGGCGGCTGGGCGTGTGGCGGCCGGCGGCGAGGGAATCTCTGCTGTGTGGGAACGACTCAGACCAGCGTCAGCTGCAGGTTTATCTGGTTTTAGTCAGGAAGTATTGCCGTAGCAACGACCCCTCGCTCCTCCTCCTCAGTTGTAGATGAGGGGCGGGGCCTCCAGAGGCTAACGTTAGCATCCGGTGCTACGTTTTACATCCGGTGAGCTGCCATGGCGGTTGTTCTGAGAGGCTAGCGAGTTAGCTGCTACATGTTAGTGGCGCCTCGCTCGCCTCAAGGCAAGGAGGTGGAGCTACAGAGAAAGGGGGCGTAGCTGTCCTGCTGATGTGGAACAGGAATCCCCCCCCCCCACCCACTTGGCTGACGCCGTCCTCCAGGTTTCGGCCGTTGGGATCAGTTTGAGCGCAGCCTGGAAATCCGGTGGAGGAGACCCGCAGATGCAGCCGTCATCTTCTTCCCAGATGCTTGCCCTCCCATCGCCCCCCCCCCCCCACACACACACTCCCATGAGGGAACAACTGCTGCTCCAGCCCGCTTCAGCTCCTTTAAAAAAAAAAAACCAAACCCCAGCACAAAAGGTTTGGACGCGGCGGATTGTTTTACACCGGTAGACGTGCTCCATGACCCGTCAGTCCGACCCGATAATCTCCGTCTAACGCTCCAAAAGTTTACAATCCAACTTCTACACGCTGGGCATTTCTGGGGCGTAAGGAAACGATTGGGTTACATTTATTAATCCAGGTAAAAAAATCAAAAGTTAGTGATTAATTCATGACCATTTGTTTTTAGCGATCGACGGTGGAAGGTGCTCCTCATTCATTGGTCCAAACCTCCGGTGTTTAGTTTTAAATGACTGGATTCTCTCCTCCACATCTGTCTGTGAGTCACTCTTGACGCTTGTGGAGATGCTTGCCTCGGTCACATGACTACCTTCTTAAAGGGGCCGCTCCAGCCGCTAACACAGAATACATTAGCGCTAAACTGAAACTCCCCAAGCTAGCAGAACCAACAAGAAACAAACGTCGGTGTGACGTTACGAGGACGCTGCTAATAAAGTTGATACAAACTGGATTCATGTTTATTATTATAGTTTGAATAAAAACGTTAATTGTTGACAAGTTATTTTGGTGGGAGGAGCTTAGAAGCGATGAGTGTGGACGGGGGGGGGGGTTGATGTTTCCACAACGTTCTGCTCCGGTTCTGTCGTGGAGGGAAATAAGGGTGTGTTTTTATTGGCTGATCACGGCGGCGTTAAACCTCCCATCTCTCCCTAAAAGCCAACACCGTCACGCGCTCGCAGGCTTCACGCCGTTTGAGGCTCATCTGTCCCTCCCTAAACCTCAACCCCCCCACCTCAACCCGCTAACCCCCTCCCACTTGTAGCACAAACCTACTTTTTGTGGTGTTTATTTCCTGCGTGCCACAATTTAGCAAATAACATCAGTAATGATGCAATTGGGCGTAGAGTAATTGGAGGCGGTCTGCTCGCCATCTGTTTGGGTAGATTACCGATCTCTGTGTAATTAAACGCGTGACCTCGCGGCCGAGGAGGGTGGGGCCAGTGGGGCAAGAGCCAGGCCGTCATTTTTTTTTTAGGGAGGGGGAGTTGTTGTGTGGTTTTAACAGTTTAGCCCTGCCGCTAAAGTTAGCGCCGGCTCATGTGAGTCTGGCTTAAGTCTGGATTTGTCCCGCCTCAAAACCCGAGTCAATTTGGAGGAGGTGGAGGAGGCGGGCTGAAGGCGGCGTGATCCCCGTGTGCAGGGGGTGTAACTGGCACACGTGTGTGTGTGTACCGGTGGGGTCACGGCTGCTGCTTTCACTCCCCTCTCGTGTGGTTTTGTTTTGACTCCTGAGGTTTGGTTTTTCTTGGACAGACTCCAGAGACAGGGGTGTGTGTTGCTGGGTGTGGGGGGGCTGGTTCTGCTCAGCTCTTGGTGGGGGCCGACGTGACGGGCCCTGCTCAGCTCCCTGATTGGATTTGGGTCCTGATCTGGTTGTTTCGTGTCGTAAGCAGACGTTAGCGGCGGAGGATTCGAGCTAATGAGTCTCTGTGCCAGAGCCAACGCCAGGAGGGCGTCGGCCGGTCAGGGCTGGGTTACCACCTCGTCCAGCGCCAGGTCCGGACCGTAAGACCAGGAAGTGCTTCAGCTTCTATATGACCTGGTTCTGGGATATCTTCATGACCTTTGACCTTTTGCCAGAGGAGTTGAGGTTGAGTTTTGTTGGCAGGTGATGGGTTTGAAGCATGATCCAGATCCAGGTGTGGATCCTTGGGGGTTTTACGCCATTGGAGGAGGTTTTACCTCCCTGGGGGAGGTTTTGTTCAGCATCAGGGAAACTTCTATGTAAATTCTGACACTTCCTGGTTCCTGAGTGTAGATCTGGATCAACAGAACCTCCAGTAACGTTCTCAGAACTATTTAAAGGTTTCTTTTTACTCCCACACTGTCAAAATATTCAACCATTTTTTTGATTATTGTGATTCTGAACAACTAAAAAATATCTTCTATAAGGCTTCCGTGTTCAAAATAGATATTTACTTTATTAATCCCGCAGGAAAGTGCAATTTTTTTATACATATACTTTATTATTCTTGAAATAATATACTTTATATTAAATTGTTTCATGTCTGTTGTCATGACAACTTGCATACGAGAACTTGCGTAAGAAATGAGGTATCGAAGGAGTTCTGGGAGGAAAACTGAGACGACATCGGTGACGTTTCCCTCGGCGGGGGCTGGACGCCGTCTTGGAAGAGAAATCCGTCACCCCCCCAAACTAAAATAACCCTTTTAATTGCTATGGCTGGTTTACGGCGACGCCGCCGCCCAGCTGGCACGACCCGATGGAGGTGGCACCGACGGGGGGAGGACGGGGCCGAGGTCCGGGCCGTCCTCCAGGGAAATTACAGGGTGGTGTGGAGGAACGGGGGGGTAGGGGTGATGGGGGGGGCGCTGGATCCTGACTCCACTCCCTCCTGTTTGCAGCTCTTCTGCGTTTCATCTTCAGCCTCTGGAGATAATTGGAGTTGTTCTGGGTGTAAACATGTTTTTATTCCTCCAGTTCAGTTCCATTGTGTTCGGCCGGGATGCACAGAGTCTCTTCTGTTTCTAAATAACATTCTCATGCCTCTGTTCCCTCTCTAATCTCTTCAGCCACCCCCCACCCCCCCAGTATGTGCTCTGATTACCTCTCCAAACTGGCAATAAGTTGATTGCTTTACAGAGATGATGTAAGCCGCTGCCCTGGGGTACATCAGGTTGGATTTCTCCTGCTTTATCTCGTAAAGCCTAAATTAACAGCTGGTTTGGTCGGAGTTCTCTGGATCTGACTCGGGGATTAGACTCGGTTCTCATGCGAGTCAATCCGGTTTGATTTATCGCAGGTCTATCAAAAAAGATCAATGGGCGTCCTTTTGAAAGTAAATCCTTAATCGCTCTTTGCACTTACGTGTCATCATTGTGGATTTCTTTCACCCCTCCTTTCCCCGTTTCTCACTCCCTGATTCTTATTCCGTCCTCACGCCCCCGCCTCGCCCGTATTTCTTAGTATTTCTTTCTCCTCCCGCGCCCCGCCCAACCCAATCTGTAGTGGCGATCCGTGTTTGTCAATGGTTTCGCCGACAATCTCTGCTCTCGTTAGCGATCCATTGGTGTTAGCATCCCAAACGCCACCCTTCACCTGGGTCATGACCCCACCCTGTGTCCACTTTGACCCCTCGCCTGTTTGGATAACAAGGAGGAGTCTCATGTTTTGGGGTCGTAGCCCCGAACCTGAAACGAAGCGAACCCTGAACAGGTCGGTTGGCGTCATTCGGGTTTCTCCGCCTTCCTGCTTCATTCCATCCGACATGTTCTGAATATTATCGCACACGCTTCCCTGTCGTCACGGCGATGAAACACTCCAGCGACACCCTGCTGCAGAATTCCTCCCAGATGTTTGGTAAAGTGACCCGGCAGCTAGACGGGTCCCAGGACTACCAGGACCACCAGGAATACCAGGTCCGTCTCCTTCAGGGACGCCTCCTGTCACTAAACCGTTAACCTGACAGCTAACTGTTAGCCTGGCGACTGGAGGACCTGGGGGTGGAGGTGTGTGAGGAGCTGTGAGGAGGGGGGGGCATTGTGTTGGGGGGTGAGATCGACGGGATTCGTGGGAAGGAAGGCTCGCTGTCAGCCAGCTGGACCTCTTAATCCTACAGCCGTGGGGAAAGGGTGTGTGTGTCTGTGTGTGTGTCTGTGTGTGTGTTTGTCTCGCAGAGATTTGTCAAGTTGAACACACCTCTGCTCGCCTCTCTGGCCCAGCTGAGCCCACAGAATGGGGGAGTCGTAGAGGGGGGGGGGGGTGAGAGAAGACAACCAGGGTTTCACGTGTTTACCGTCGTCCTCGCTGTAACGGCGTGTTGTATATTTATGTCGAGATGACACGACCCCTTGATGTCGGAGCGGCGCTGGGGCTCGGTGGAGGAGTATGTGTGTGTGTGTGTATTTGGGGGGGGTGTTCTGTGTTGTCGGTTTAAGGGATGGGGGAGGAATCTGGAAGTTGTGAGGGCAACAAACGCCATCAGTAACACGCCGGACGCAGATAACGTGATGACATCACCGGTCTGAGTCGGATCAGCTAAAAATGATGGTGGGGCTTCAGGGTCACATGACGAGGGTCGGCCAATCAGGTTGTTGGTTTTAGGCCCTTCTGACTGACGTCTAGTTTATTTCCCTACTGTAGATAAGCTGAGCTGTTAAAGCTGGGATGTTTCCGTGTGTGTGTGTGTGTGTGTGTGTGTGTGTGTGTGTGTGTGTTAGGCTAGTTTTGGTTTGGGAGTTTTAGTTTCACTTTGCGGCGCTCTCTCTTGCTTTGCGGCGCTCTTTCGCTTTGCGGCGCTCTTTCGCTTTGCGGCGCTCTGTTTTGCTTTGCGGCGCTCTTTCGCTTTGCGGCGCTCTCTTTCGCTTTGCGGCGCTCTCTTTCGCTTTGCGGCGCTCTCTTTCGCTTTGCGGCGCTCTCTTTCGCTTTGCGGCGCTCTCTTTCGCTTTGCGGCGCTCTCTTTGGCTTTGCGGCGCTCTCTTTCGCTTTGCGGCGCTCTCTTTCGCTTTGCGGCGCTCTCTTTCGCTTTGCGGCGCTCTCTTTCGCTTTGCGGCAAAGCTCTCTTTCGCTTTGCGGCAAAGCTCTCTTTCGCTTTGCGGCGCTCTCTTTCGCTTTGCGGCAAAGCTCTCTTTCGCTTTGCGGCGCTCTCTTTGGCTTTGCGGCGCTCTCTTTGGCTTTGCGGCGCTCTCTTTGGCTTTGCGGCGCTCTCTTTGGCTTTGCGGCGCTCTCTTTGGCTTTGCGGCGCTCTCTTTGGCTTTGCGGCGCTCTCTTTGGCTTTGCGGCGCTCTCTTTGGCTTTGCGGCGCTCTCTTTGGCTTTGCGGCGCTCTCTTTGGCTTTGCGGCGCTCTCTTTGGCGTCGGCGTTGCCTCCATCACAGGCTGGCGGGCTAAGAGCGCGGGACTTCCCCTCGCCACACTCCTGCCTTTGATCGCTGGCTTTGGAGGTAACATCAAACGCACCGGCGCAGAGAGGCAGCTACTACTGTGAACTTCAATGTTCAACTTGATGGCTTGGCTGAGGGCTTTTTTTCCCTCCCCCCACTCTGCCCCCCTCCCTACCCCCCCATTCCCGCTCCCTCGATCCCTCCTGCATCCCTCAGCTGACAAAAACACACAGTTTGTAGCCCAGGGTTTTTTTTTTTTGTTCCTCTGACCTCACTGATGGAGAAACCCCCCTTTGTAAAAAAAACTCCACACAAAAGCCCTTTTCATGAGGCGATGGCCCCTCCCTGACGACCATCCTTGGCTCCGCCTCTATCGGAGTTACCAATTAGAGGCAGCGGCGCAGAGACGATCGGAAAGCACTCGCAGCTTCGAGGCCTTGCACGACAGGAAGTATCCCATGATGCATCTGGGTGCATCCACACCAAACCGGAAAAGAGGAATCTTAGTTTTTTCCCGCGTTCGGATCCATCCCATTATGGCGGGAAACACGGGAAGGGAAAGGAAGGACGTTCCGCCGCCGCTGTCGTCACGCAGGAAAACAGTGCATTTTCATAACGAACGCCTCGACTGTTATGCAAACGCTCCAAACGACGGCGGCGTCAGACGGAGCCGTGCGTTCCGGGTCAGAGCCGGCGCCGTTTGAATGGCACCGATGATGCGGCGATCCAGGAAGCTGAGGTGCGGCGCTAAACGCCTTTTATGAGCCTCCCTGTCTGACGGTGCCAATTAGCAAAGGCGTGTGGCCTGCTTCTCCTCTTCCTCTCTCCTTCCTCCTCTGCTCAGACTCACGATCACACACACACACACACACACACACACACACACACACACACACACGGTGTATCATTAGCTTGGTGTGCGGGGAGGCGTGCGAGCCGGGCTCTCCCTGCCTTATCTCCATGTCAATCACAGCGTGTGTGTGAACATCAGTTGTAATGATCTCCATCCAGCCTGTCGGTGCGTGTTGGCGCCCGGCTCCCCTCGCCCCCGGAGCAACGCGCTCCCCAGCTAATAGATGCAAAATTAAGCTGATCAATAGACGGCCTCAGCTCATTATTGACACGTTATCGCGGCGTGGGATTTTCGTGTGGGTTTTTTTTTTTTTTTAAACACAGATGTGAAGCTGGGAAATAAAAAAAAAACGCTCTTTATTCCAACCTTTAGCGATGAAGCTAATTCCTTATGACTCAATCTGATCCGTGGTCATGTGACTGCTCCTCCTCCTCCTCCTCCTCCTATTGGAGGAGTAATCACCTGCTCAGCGGCAGGAAGTGAGACGGAGACGCTCGCAAAACGCCATATTAAAGATTCATCAATAATTGGCATGTGTGCTGCTGTTTGTGATGGGGGGGTGGGGGGTGGGGGTGGGGGTGGGGGGGTCTTATGGATGGATCGCCATGTGATTGAGCTAAGTGGTAATTAACTATGTGTGTGTCGTGCAGGTGTGTGTGTGTCGGGGGAAAATGGGGTGAGGCATGAGGGGGCGGGGTTATTTCAGGGAGAGCAGGTGAGGAGTGGTCAGGTTATGGGGGGGGGCGACCCCGACCCTCCTCCACTCTTATTGTTATGGAAGCATCTCCTGTTTTAATGAGGTGCGATAACCAGGCCCTTATTACTTATTTATTCATTAAGTCGCCGTGGCAAGGCGGTGGCACCCCCGCCGAGCAAGTGTTCACGTGCCCCCTCCCTTCGCCGATGACATCGCTAACATCACAGTTTGTACGACGCTGCGAAGCTAAAGCTAACTGGATCCAGTGTAGATAGCTTGAAGCTAACAAATTAGCCTGCTTGGACGCCACCTGAAGCCGTGTTGGGGGGCGAGGACCCCCCCCCCCACACACACCGGGGGAATTGAACTCATGAATATGGAGGCTGAAGCGCTTCAAGGTGTGTGTGGAGGAGACGCACGTTTGTCGGCCTCCTATGAAGTGTGTGAGGATTAATTGCCTGTTCGCATGTGATGGATGAGTGTGTGTGTGTGTGTGTGTGTGTGTGTGTGTGTGTGTGTGTGTGTGTGTGTGTGTGTGTGTGTGAATGCAGGAAGTCTTTGTGCGGTGTTTCTCCTCGGAGGCGGAGCTTCCTCCCATCCAGTCTAGCGTTTAACTAATTCATACTGAAGGCTCAGTTCTCCTGCAGCAACAAAACCAAAAGCTGCCCCCCCCCAGCAAAACGTGAGCGTTCACCTCTTTAAACTCCCCAGGCCCCGCCCCTTCCTGCAAACAAAGGTAAGCATGCAGGAGTTACCCAACCTGCGCCTGGCGTTGCGTAAGCAGCTCAGCCTCTCTGGCCCGTCCCCCCCTCCCACCCCCCCAGGCAGCCGTTAAAGTAGGTCAGAACCGAGGGGAGGGGGGGTCGGGGTCCGCTGGAACCGGTATCTCGATGTTAATAACAGAATGCACCCCCCACCACCGGAACCAGTTCAGCAGGTGTTCGCCTGATGTTTCATGGGGTGGTGGGGGGGGGGGGGGTGACGCACCAACAGCCCCCTAAAATGCTTCCTAGAACGCACAGGCGGCAAAAAACCAGTCGGTCCAGTCGACTTGGTCGGGCCGCATATCTGGTTACCAGGATGGAACACAAACGCTTTGCTTTGAGATTTACTGGTGGCGTGGAAATAAATCCGACGCCGACCGTTAAAATGCCTGCAGGAGGCGTCCAGGTGTGAACGTCCAGGTGTGAACGTCCAGGTGTGAACGTCCAGGTGTGAACGTCCAGGTGTGAACGTCCAGGTGTGAACGTCCAGGTGTGTCCTGTTGTCTCCACTACTATTATTTATTAAATCTGCATTATTTTGTTGTGCGTTGCAAAATTGTGCAGTAAACTGTAAATGTCGGCCATCCAGAAGGAAACCACAGTAATCCCTCGCGTATTCGCGGCTTCACTACATCACGGATTTTTAGTAGATAGTCACATGATACCGTACGCGCATGCTATTGGCCGACAGCATCCGGAAGTGCGCTGCCTTCTGAGACTCACGGTTCCGCCTACAACTTTTCTTTAATACCAAAGTGTTTTAAACAGTCCATCAGAGTGTGGGTAAAGAGTACTCCAGGTAGAAGGTGGTTCAACATCAGTTTGGGGAGGGGTCATAAACGTTTAAATTACCCTAAATATTAAAATAGTTTATCGCAATATCGCGGAATTTCGTTTCTGCGGGTGGTTCCTGGAACGCATTAACCACGAGTAACAGAAGTGTCGAAGTGTGTGTCACTAGAATCCATGTGACACAACTTTTCACGCCAACGACATCCTCCACCGTCGGCCTGGCGATGGTTAAATACCTGGCGCTCGATTTGGCTGCGGGGAGAAAAAAAGAAAGGACAACAACGTTTAGCTGCGTTTGCAGCAGCAGAGACAAATGGATTAAGATTTATTTCCCCGGCAGTAATCATAGCCTGCAGCCTCGTGGCTTCTGACATCGTAGTTGTGAAGGAAGTCAAACAGAGAAGTTCTATTTGTGTCTGAGGTAAAGGGAGAGTGGAGGTGTGAGGAACACCTGGAGACAGACGCGCTAGCCGCATGCTAAAGGTGCCACCGCCTGTTCATTAGCGGGGCTGATGGGAGAGCGGCCAGCTCCTGCTGGCCTTCACCCCCTACCCCCACCGCTGTATTTATAGAGCAGCCAACAGATACAGTAATGACAGGGAGGGGGGGGGAGTCAGACTTGACTAGAGCTGGACGACTTTCCCCAACGTTGGTCAGTGGAGGCGACTGAAGCCCCCCCCCCCCCTGAATCTAACGGCGCCGTTGGGGACGTTTTCTCACCGGTTTCTGGTTGTGATTGTTGTGAAACGCGTCGGCCAGACGGTACACAACCTCCAGCCAATCAGCTGCTGTTTGAACAGAACCTGCCGAGTCAACAGCGACGCGGCGAAGCCCGGTCTAATCTCCTGAACCGGTTTGTAACCGGGGTGAAACCCTCGTCCACCGGGGGGGCCGACAGGAAACAGGGACACACACTTTCTGTTATTTGGTCTGATAGTATTCACAAGCCGGTCGGTGACGTCTGGATCAGGTGGGGGTGGGGTGGGGTGGGGGGAGTCAGGTGGGGCGTATGGGGGCGGAGTTGATGCCCCGGTGCCCTCAGCGGTTCCAGCTTTTGGAGTAAATCTGGACCCGGTGGACCCCCCCCCTTCCTGCCCCAGGGCACCAAACCCCAGGCCTTCCCCCCACATCCCACTTTTATTTTCCTGGTTGCAGAACGCCTGCGGCCATCGGAGCAGATTGGGGGGGGTTGGAGAACCAAAAGCAGCTATGATGGATCCTCTGGTGTCGGTTCTGGAAGCGGCACACGTCTGCTTGCTTTCCTCACTAACCTGGGGGGGGTGTCTGTGTTCCATTAAGCTCCCCACAATTACAGGAAATTACCCCCCCCCCTCCAACAAATTAGGTGTTTGCTTAAGTGTTTCTTCTCCTGGACCTCCGGCAACCAATCAGGACAATACGCTCCACTCTCATTTTTGAAAAGGGATGAATTGTAGTCAACCCCCCCCCCACTAATCTCTTAAGCTCAGTTTACTCCTCTTACCAGCCTTGATCATTCCAGCCTTAAATAAAGCTCTTTATGCTAACAGTCTGATTGGTGTAATCTGCAAGCTGTCAATCCCATCTCTGAGCGTCACCCCTGGGGTGTCCAGGGGGGTCAGAAGTGGGCGAGCATTGTTGTTCAGGTGTGAACGAGTGGAGAAAGTGTGTCAGTGTGGATGTGCATGTGTCAGGAGGGAGGGGGGGCACAGATGGGCAGCAGATCGACGCCCGGCGTCCATATGGGCATCTAAACCCAAGCTGCCGTCCGGCCGTCCGTCCTTCCCCAGCGGTCCCTGACGTCTGGCCCCCCCTGGTTCCCGTCGGTGCATCAGGGAGCTCTAAGCTGTCTGATGCATGATGGGAAAGCGGCTTGTTGTCCAGAAACAGGAAGAACCTGTAAAAGATGCAGAACCCGCCGGCGTGCGTGTCGATACCGCTCATCGACGTTCGGTTAATGTTTGATGGGACGTGGGAGGGGGGGGGGGGGGGCGTTTCAGGCCAAATCGCTCGCTGAATAAGTGACGGTGGAGGTGGGAGCTGGCTTTCGCTGGCTTCTGCCCTCCCCACCCCCCCAGCTGGATCTGGATCTGGACTGGGGCCCAAGCTGGATGAGGATTAGCAATCTGAGACTCCTTCCCCAGGCAGAAATGTCAAACGGTGTCGCTAAGGCAGACGGGAAGCTAACATTTGGTCATTATCTGCTCGACCCCCACCCCCTACACACACACACACACACACACACACACACACACACACACCTGCTGCACCTGCGTTAGACAAGCTAACGTTTGAATCTGCGGGGCTTAAAATAGGACGTCAGTCAGTTTTCAATAGAACGATATCTCTATCCTCGTCAGTCGTTTTTTTTTTTTGGGGGGGGGGGGTCATTTATCAGGTAACTATGGGATGCTGGGTCAGATAAACGCACTGATGTGATGATGTCGCCGTGGGAACCTCCGACAGGCACATTCGGCTGTTTCATTGACTAAAGGGTTAATTGAAAACAGACACGATAATCAATAAGGAAAATAATCGTTGCCCTTGTAAACAGCCCCCCCACCCCCACCCGGCCTCGCCCCCCCCTCGTTGTGCTTGGGAAAGCGGAGGGGAAACGGGCTGGGCGGGGGGGTCAGTTCATCCCTCTGTAAAGATTTAGAGGACTCCCTTGTCTTTCACTTCATCAGAGACAATTGACTCATTCAGCTCCATTGTGGGGCCGGCCGGGTGAGGGGGGGGCGGGGTGTGTGTGTGTGTGTGTGTGTGTGTGTGGAGGGGGGGTCCTGAAAGGGAGAGGGGTGAAGGAGAAGCTGGGCGGCTCGCACACTCTTGGCGGAGGGGGGGCAGGAAGAGAGTTATCCTGGATCTGGCGGAGTAATTTGTCACATTGGAATGGCTCTTGAGTTACGTGGGGGGGGCCCCCCTCGGAGGGGGAGGGGTTTGGAGCGGTCAGAGGTCGTGGCCTACTCTAGTCCGGACGGCGCGTCTGTTGGCAGAGCTGGAGGAAGGCAGGCCAAGAAGTGGGGGTGGTGGTGGTGGTGGGGGGGTCGGACTCTTGTTTTCCTTGGCCTGCCTGTAAAACAGCACAGATTAGCTGTGAGAACGTTCGCCACGGCGCGGCTGAAGTGGAGCCACTTGTCGGGGCATGCGCCGCGTGCCCCCCCCCTCACCCCCCCCTTCGTCTCTCTGTGGGGGTGGGGGTAGGGGGGTGTCACCTTCACACTCCTCCTCGTCCTCTTCCTCCGGCTGCAGCTGTGTTCCAACATTTGAGCCCACATGATCGGAGAAGTTTCCCATGACTGGGTTTACCCCTGCGCTGCGCCGCCCCCCCCAGCCCCGCTGGCACCAACGGACCCCGGCTTGAGTTACCGCGTAGATGACAGCGCTCTCTTCCTCCTCTTTGGCTGTTACAACACCCCCCCCCCACCCCTCCTCTGCTGACTCTTTCCCCTTCATAGCAATTAATACCCAGTGTGGGGGTCCATAAAACCCCCCAAGACCTCCACTTTGGAGTTTTTACAACCTTTCTTTTTCCAGTCGGAGCGACGCAAACAGGCGTAAACAAACCCGTCCCAGGGTCGTAAACGTGGAGAAAGAGCAGGCAGCAAACGGGGGAGGACGTGGAGTCAATAACTCCCTCCAGCGCCCACCCCCGGCTGGCCCCCCGCCGTGAACTCCTCGCTAATTACTGCTGATCTAGAGGCGGTCTCAGGCAGGGTCGCGCCACACTCCACTCCCTGGCTCCGACACACACACACACACACACACACACACACTCCATCAGACGTGTGTACACACCAACGTGTGATGCACCTGCATCCGGCGGCTACCGAAACGCCAAACCTGTGATGGACGTTGAAGCTAGCGTCGATCCGAAGCGTTTAAAGTAATCCACTGGATTAAATTAATCCACTGGATTTTATGAAAGAGGCTCCTTCAGTTCAGGCGGCGTCTGGTTTGGTCCCAGATTATTAACCCTGTGAGGTCAGTGCTGTTCATATTCCAACAACCACAGTCGAGACCCGTCCGGCTGTTCAACAGCGGTTGATGGGGGGGCCAGGAGGTGGTGTTGTTGTTTGCTAATGGTGTCATTAGCATGAGACCCCTCACCTGGGACAATCTGCTGAGTCAACTGAACGAGAACCGAAGACGCTTCTTGGATGAGAGGCCAAACGTCTTCGAGAAACGATCTTACGGTCCAGTGGATGAATTTAAACGGCTCTGGATAACTGAGGACCTACACACACGTTACCGTCGAGGTGCCGATTCTGATCACTCAAGATTTAAGCAAAGATTAAAAGAAACGGATTTACCTTCACAAAAATGTATTGAATTCCTGGATTAAATATTCTGTATAAATTTTTTTTTCTCACTGAATCTACAAACTTTGAATCCCGACAGTCTTAGATTTACACCTGTTCCATAGGAGTCGATACGTGTGAGGCTGTGTCAGTCCATGAGGAGGAGGATTACTGCAGATGGGGGGGCAGGGGGTATATAATACTGAGAAATGTACGGTCGTTACGCTTTAGGAGTTTCTGACTGATTAAAATAAGTTCAAAATGTTGTTTTTATGTGACACAAATTTCCCAAATAAAATCCCAAACGAACATATTGGGGGGGTGGGGGTTTGGGTTCGGGGGGGTTGTGTTCTTGGCCCACAGCGAGATGAGGTAACGGTAGAACAGTCAACGCAGCGCATGTCATTGCATTGAAAGGACTCCACCTAGTTTATCTGTGAGTGTGTGTGTGTGTGTGTGTGTGTGTGTGTGTGTGTGTGTGTGTGTGTGTGTGTGTGTGTGTGTTCGAGGCCTAGTCAATGATTTCTATGTGCCGTCAGGAGGTTTAGGGTTAAGACGCCACGTTCCCCGTCTTTATGGGCTCCAATAAAGGCGTGACAACCATCATGTTTATGGCGTGAGGTCATCCCGAAGCAGGAAGTGTGTCCAGTAGCCCCGCCCCATTCCATCACATGATCCGAGCACCGGCAGCCATCCTCACCCCATCCACCATCTGCCTTCGACCTTTGTTTGCTCCGTGTTTTTGAGTTTCCACACCTGTCAAGAAATGTCGCCCCCCCCCCTTTTTTTCTTTCGTCTTACGTTTGATTTTTGGTTTCTGCATTGTTAACATTTGTTTTCTTTCTTCCCATTGTGTTTCCTTCCTGCCATCAGTACCTACAGATGAAATGGCCCCTGCTAGATGTTCAACCAGGAGGTCTTCAGAGTAGACAAGCACTTAAAGACGCCAGGTCCCCGTCCCCGGCGCACATCGTAGTAAGTACCACGCCGCCCGGGACTCTTCCTCTCTCCCAGCTCTTCTGTCGTCATGTCAACCCATGAATGGATGTTCTGACTGGAAAGTGTTTGATTCACCCTGAAATCACATGACTGTGGATCCCTGGCAGTAGATCCTGGGTGTTAGCGCTCCGGCGGACGTTAGCGCTCCGGCGGACGTTAGCGCTCCGGCGGACGTTAGCGCTCCGGCGGACGTTAGCGCTCCGGCGGACGTTGATCAGGTGCAGCGTTTGTTCTCTGGACAGAAAAAAACGAAACCCGACGCTAACGGAGAGGCGGTCTCATGAGGATGGGTTAACGCTGCCCTGTTCGCCGTCTTTGAGGGGAGTGTGGGCGTTCCTTCAACATTGATTACCCTATCCGTGGAGTTGGAGAGCTGGCTGGACGGCGATGGGGGCATATGCAGCAGATAACAGAGCATCCTCCTCAGGCGTGTCGATATTTAAGAGGCTAGCAGCTCCAGAACGGACGGATGAACTTGTTATTTCGCCGACGGCGTCAAGTTTTCAGGAGGTCAGCGGAGAGGTTGCGCAGAGGGAGGTGTTGGTACGTGGTCACCGGGTTAGCGAGGCAGGAAAATCAATGACAGCCAGGATTGAGCAGAATTAGTGAGGTGATCACGACGGCCCCCCCCGGCCATTATTGGCAGGGCTTTACTTTTGGACTCTTCTACATATCTTTACGAACATTTGCACATTTTTAACGCCGATGCTTCGGAGTTTCTGGAACTAATAATCCACAGACGAGCGTTTGTGTCGGGTTCGCCGGCCGTCACGAGAAGGTTGATGGTTTCTGTCACACATGAGTCACATCTGATGTTTTATCAGTTCAGTTACTTTTATGGGCTGTAATAAATAGCCAGAAGTTGGCACGCCGGGGCCTCCTTGGTATTTCGCCCATTCTACTTAAGCACGTCTTTAAAAAGGGAGGAATCGACAAGGCTGTTCATTGGAAACAGAAGCCTGTCAAAAGTTGGGTTCGAGACGAAGAGCAGGAGATGACGGAACAGAACGCAGCCCGGCTCAGGCCCTCCTTATCTTCCACTGCGTTATTTTTATATCGACGAGTTCAGGGGCCTCTGCTGGCTCTGTTATTTTAGGCGACGCTGAGACAGTTCCAGCTCCTATGAAGTCATTAAAGCGGTCGTAGGCAGCGAGCGCTGCAGGTAAATACTGCAGGTTTTATTCAGCTGTGACTCATTCGGTTGTAAATGCCTCCCACCAAAACTCCTGCTTGTAAAGGAAGTTTGGAGACCAACGCTAAAGCTTTTAAAAAAAAAAATTAGCAGCACATTTAAACCGCCGATTGCTCAACCATGAGTTTGGTGCCAAAAGCAGCTGCAATTACAACAATAGTCATTTTTTAGGGAGAAAAAAAGTGAGCGTCTTTTTTTTTTTTTTGGTCTTTTTTTTCAAGTGTGCACACAATTGTAACACAAACAGACAAGCATGCAGCGCTAACGGGCTTGAAAGAAACAGACAGCGACTCATCACAAAACAGAAAACTGGCTTTGGGGCCAAACAGGAACTTGAAACAACAAAGATGGACAAGCAGCCAGATGGAAGAAATAAGCTCTGCTGAAGAGCAGCACTTGAAAGAGAACAATGTAGTGAGTGTAATCCTGAACAACATGTGGGAACCGCTAGCAACACGCTACCAGAGCCGCGGCGCGTGAACGCCCACCGTCACGCGTCACGTTCTGGACATTTGGTCCAGATTTGTTGCTGCATCGGTGCGTTTTTACCTGGCTTGTTATCAGTGTAAATGTGCTCAGATTAGGTGGGATTACATCAGATTGTTAGGCGTGGATTAAAGCCGTATTGGTCAGCTACCAACGTCAAATTTTACATCGCATATCGTTGGGTTTTAAATAACAAAAACAGAAAACAGTGCAATGAAAGCAGGTCCAGATCATACATTGAATTTTGACATACTGTACGTTCATACCCTTATCCCCTTCCAGATATTAGCCTTTGTCCCAGATACAACCACATTCTCCCTGGGAACAGGAAGAATGTAAATACTATTATTAGTATACAAGTAGCAACTACAGAAATACAAACTTAAAGATTATACAGTAAATGAGCACAAAATGATATTCAATACCAGTAATTTGATATGTGTAAATGTCAGGCTAACATTTACTCAAGTCGTCACGTTTTTCAACGCAGGACGTCGTTTTGTTTCTGTCCTTCCTGTTTAACAAACCGTTAATAAACGGGATGCAGCTCCTCTTCTTCTGGGGTGGTTGTGGAACATAAGCGATCTGTAAACAGCTGCTCGGCCTTGACGACGGAACAGGAGTGTTTACTTCATATAAGACGTTCTCCGCATCTCTCCGCTGACCTTGAGCCTGAATGGCTGCTTCAGCGGCGACAATAGGAGTGTTTTTGCCGCATCGAAGCTGAAGCGAAGCGTCTTTCTGGGGCGGAGGGATCCATTGAAGGCCCGCCGTCATTAGTCCTGACACTGATCAATACGGCAGAGCGTATTGTAATATTGGTGCTCGTATTGCCGACGCGCTCAGATCAGAGGCGTTGCAGCGCGGTTGAAAATTAAACGTGAAGCACAGCTCTTGTTGTTGCCGTGTCGACCGTCCTGCGAGCAGCTTCCACCGCCGTCTGAGGCGGAGGAATCGTGTCGGAGCGTTTCCCTGGTTTGCATCATTCCTGTTGTACATATAGAAACAACAGATCAGTGATGAACCCACACAGACCGGTGGACCAGGATCCCGTATCAATGAACCGGGATGGAATTTAGATGCTGCAGACAGATGGAGGAGGAAAGAGGAAGTGACCTCACACTGGCCGTCTCCATCGACGTGTTTCTGACTCCAAGAAACGTTTCTAACGTCACAAATCAAACCGTCGTCCTAAATCGACCTTTAACATGACAGTTCCTATAATTGATAAGGCGATCGCTATCACCGGACTATCATGAAGGAACCGATGGATCAGTGAAGGATCATCAACCATCACAGGACAACAAAGCTCTATTGTAGCGTCCAATCGGCTGTTGTTCTGTTGACTGTCATTCAATACGCAGCGTAAACAAAGCGCTGCTAACGCTTGTTGGTTTAACACTCAGGTTTCAGGCATGCTAACAAGCTCACATCTCATTGTGTAGTGTACTTAATGTATGTAATAACGCGCTTGTTATTACATGTGTGTTGAGGCTAGCTAAAAAAGCTGAGTTTCTGCAGACTTGCTAACATTAGCTGCTACACCTGATGCAGACTCGCTAACATTAGCAAATTCAAAGGCTGCAGGTGTGCTGCTGTTAGCTGCAGTGCTAGCTGTGGATGAAATAACGTTAGCTGCATGCCTGGCCTGTGATAGCGTAACTATGGTAACTGCTACCATCTTGTAGCTTTGAGGGCTGTTCCCAGACAGATTTGATGTCCTTAATCAATCATATAGATTTGGTATTGATCATCTATCACTCCAATGCGCCGTCAGGAACCAGAATTTGTTGGTGATTGATGATTGTGGAGTGTGAAGCTACACACTCCAGGATTAGCAGCAACACAACATGACATCACAGAACGATCCCGGGCTCAAAACGTTGACATCATCAACAATGAAGCAAGAAATGACTCAGCTGGAGTCCAGGCTCATGTTGGTGATGTCATGACATCGTTTGGCTCGTCTTACAGTCACGTGACCAAACGTCTTCCCCTCTAGAGTCAGACGTGAAAGCCCCTGAACACAAGTCATTATTGTTGGTTTCTTTATTTTATTTTTTTACTTGTCTTTGTGTGAACTGGGGCAGAAACATGCAAATGTTGAGCGTATGCAAACTCTTTTCCTGACATTCACGTGAGCGAGTCCGGAGCGCAGTCCTGCCCCAACAATGCCCCCATTGTTCGGGGGGCTTTCACTGGCAGCAGGGGACGGCTGGAGTGTTAACCATTTCCCAGCTGTGCCTCGCTGTGTGTTATTGTGTGTGTCGGAGGTAGTGAAGCATGGGCCCGCCGAAGAGGAGAAGGGAGGGCGCTCGCTCCAAGTGTATGGTAATTAGCGTGGAGGAAGTGATGGAATCCGGCCATTTTTATGGCCGTCAGGACCTCCCACCTTCGCCTTTACACATGCTTCCCTCGTTCCCATTCAGCATCGCTTGTTTGTCTGAATGTGGTCGGGAAGCATTCAGAAAACAGACACCAGAGTAACTCGTCAGCTCGATGGGCTAGTTAGTCCATCGCATTCATCCCGACTGCTCTGTCCATTTTGGGGGATAAAAGGTGGTCTGAATGGGCCGTGCACCTGGGCCACACAATGGATTCTGGGACGTCTTCCCCTCCTTGGTGGTTAATGACGCCGCCCACACACATCCAGAAACTCCAGGAAACTACTTCCCTTTGCAGTTTGACTAGTCTATTGCCCCTTTTTGTTCAGGCATCCCAACCGCTACCTGTAACCACTACTGTTAGGGTAAGATCACCTTTCTAGTTGTGGTTGGGGTCTTTTTATGAATTACACCTGACTACTTTTTGACAAGACCTCTGATGGAGACTGTTGCGTCCATCCTTTGCAGTCTTTTTTCGACAGTGTATTTGTTCAAGGGGTCATCATCAGGAACATCATGGGCTCTAATCTGAGACAGTCGAGACGTGGCGTCAAGCCCCCGGGACAATGGAAATGAGAGCACCTCTGTCAGTGCATCTGCCTGGCAGTCTGGTCATCTGCCTGCTCTGACAGACAATCCACTCAGTGTTGGCTGGTTCAGCAGCCAGACAAGAGTCTTTTTGTGCAAAGTGATGTGGAATAGCAAAAGTTTAGGCATGTTCAGGCTGCAGGAACATCTTTATATTTCCTGGGAATCTTTTGGAATGGGTTCTTAAAACTCCATTCGAGGAGTTCTGAAACCCAACAATTCTGGGGACTCGGAGACAAATGACCCATTGGTTCATCCCTAGAATGGTTCAAATAAGCTGACTCATGTCCATCTGTAATTTGGTACTTTTCCATCTTAAAATTCAAGCTCAAGAGCCTGGAATTGTGCGTTAATTTTGAAATTTGATTTGTAATATTAAGATCGTTTGCTCAGATTCTCCTGGGACGTCTAAGTCGCCATCAATAGAAACTCTGAATTGATTAACCGAACAACCATTCGATTGACATGTGAGTTTAGTTCCATTTTCAAGGCAATAAACAACATTAGCTGAATGTTGGGGTTTTATTGTCCGATAACGGAGCAGAAAGTGTGAACAGCAGTTTTTTGTTTTGTGTTGTTGCACGGTGTGTTTCTGGGTGGAAGTAGCTTTGGGACCGTTGTCATCTGTTTCTCTTGCATTGGTATTTGACCGCTTTATCACCCCTGTGAACTTGCGTTACCTCGGGGAATGTGTGACTCTGTCGGGCATGCACATTTAAAAGGATAATGCATTTTTGTAAGTGTGCGTTGCACCAATAACCACAGTGTTCATTGTCTGGCTGTAATCAAAAGTTATCTGGCTGGCCCCGGGGTGAAGCACAAGAACAAATAGAACCCAGTGATGTCTGTGGCTGACAGAGAACCGGAGCCTTTCAGTCGACCACGGGCCTCGCCGCTCCGCTTCGTGTCCTGAGGCTTAAGTT
Organism: Antennarius maculatus; assembly: GCA_013358685.1. NCBI lineage: Eukaryota > Metazoa > Chordata > Actinopteri > Lophiiformes > Antennariidae > Antennarius > Antennarius maculatus. Next base: position 17,045,890 of record CM023626.1, on the reverse strand, counting down.
TCAGGTCGTCCTTTCTGTCCAATCAAAAGGGTCAGGCTTCACAGGCACGTTCCAGTAAGTTCAAAACCTGTCATCCAGTCCAGTAAGGACCGCTAGTGGTCTGCTTCAGACTGGTCATTATAAACCTATATGTTCAATAGGGTGGTGATGGGGTTCTTTTCCCGGAGTCTAGGGTTGTAATCGACACTTTTCAGAGAAGTTTTTTAGTATTTCTGGAGTCTCGCACTGGAATAGCATTCCAGCATCACGTTAAAATGATCGGTTCTTGTTTAAAAATGTCAAAAAAGTTGAAAACAAACACAAAAATACTCCTTTTGAGCTGAAGACCATTGTAGCTAAAAGTGTTGGCATCCTGCCTGACTTGGATATATGTCACATGACTTGTGGAACACTACCATGCTAGCTGAAATCACACACTGGAGCGGTGCTATGCCGATGTGGTTGAGTGTGAATAAATAGGTGGTGGTGACGGTGGATCACCAGCCAAGCCTACTTCTCTGAAGATGTGCAGGTGATAAAATTGGGTGTAAAACCAGGCGAACAGCGGTTGAACACGGCGCCAGGAGGCGGAACCAGCAGAGACCAGCTGTACTTTAAAGAACTGAAAAGACCAGGGATGCATTATTTCTAGGGAGAACACGCTGCCTTTGCATAAAATCTTGTCGGGCTGGTGTGTGTGTGTGTGTGTGTGTGTGTGTGTGTGTGTGTGTGTGTGTGTGTGTGTGTGTGTGTGTGTGTGTGTGTGTGTGTAGAGATGTGAGCTGATATAATTGTGTGACTTGGGAACGTCCATCTTTGCCTTTCAGGGGCCCTTCTGCTGGGAATTCCCCGGACAGTCAGATCTGAGCCTTCACCAATTTCATTTGGTGAGAGAACGTCCAAAAATGTCTTTTTTTTTTTGGTTGATTCCAAATTAACTATGGATGATTTTTTTTCCTTTCAAACACACAAATGATGAATGATAATCACGCTGTGTTGTGCTTCCTGCTGTAATCCAGTGCTTCTGCTTTGCTGCTGGGGGGTCTGGGTGAAGGGCTGGTTTCTGAATGGAGCTGCAGACACTAAAAACCTTTGTTGGTTCAGTTTGTCTTTCCCTTTTGACTCATTCTTGTTTGTGTTGATGATTCTGTTTCTTCTTCTGCCTTCACGCCAACGTCGTATTTAACTTTGGGAGTCATCGGTTTGAAATTTCAACCAGCCGCAAAGGACACTTCCTGTTTGTCTTCTGTAAACAGTTCTTGTGATAGGTCTGTCACAGCTATTTACCTCCCGATGTTTAATTCAGCTGAACGCGATCATTTTGCAGAACGTTGAGAATTGTTTATTTTTGAACAGCTGAGTGGAGCTAATGATGACATCGTCATGTTGCTTTTATTCTACCGTGAGTAGAAGCTGTTTCGTAAACTGGGACCGTCCAGGTGATCTGATGGTTCTGATTCTAACCTCGACTTCCTCTCTGAACGACGTAGTTCTAAATCGTCTGCAGGTTGAGGGTTGGTTGGACTTGTGGTAACGTGAGACGTTCTTCTCTAGTTCCCGCCATTGTTGTTCAGCAGCTATTTTAAACTCTAGAACACGAGCTGTAATTTTATGAAGGAAGGTGAAGGAGGACCTTGTTGTATTGTTGCCCCCCCCCCCCAGAGGGGAGCGTCTTGGTTTCCTCTGGCGGCCATGTCTCTGTGGATCAGCTACCTGAGTGGCGTGACAGATTGAACACACCTTCGCAAAGAAAGTCAGAAAGGTGTGAAGTCGTTCTGGAGGGTGACAGCTGCTAACATGAGGCTGCCAGCATTCTTAAAGAGCTCTCTCCATGTCAACACACTGCCTGCCCCCGCCTCCTCCTCGTTCCCCCCCCCCCACCTGTACAAGCACCTTTGCTAGAACTTGTTTGACGAGGTCTGGCAGGATCAGTGTTGGGTGTGCCTGACTTTCTGCGTGTGTCTTACAAACACACCTTTGTCTGCGCCGGTGTACCTGTAGTATCCTCAGGTGTGACTGCAGTTTTGGATGACAACGAGTCCAGCCAGGTAAAAAGTTTCACCCACACATGAACTTGTTTAACCCCGGGGAAGGGAAACGGGAGCAGAACCCGGTTGGGTCATGGTTCACCAGCACGTAGACACGGGATCAAGGTTCAGGTGCGATATCATAAACCCGCTTTACAACGGACCGCTCCCACAAGACGGACCGTCGCTCATGACTCATTTCCTGGGGCGCCGTCCTCCAGTCGGCCTCGTGAGCGACAGGGGCTGCCGACGCCGGCGTATGAACACTGGAGGCGGTTTCACAAGGGAACGTGTTTTGACAGAACTCCAGGTGTCTCTTTGTTGGGCCTGGCAGGGTTCAACAGATTTACCAATTAGCACCGGGCTGAGGGCAAAGGAAGGGGGGGACGAGGGGGCGGGAAGAGGAGGGGTGTGGACAATTTGGCCAGAGTGATGGAATGAGAGGAAGGAGTGGGGGGGGGGGGGTTGTGACTGTACGAAAGGCGATCCGGGACCTGCTTTTTGTTCTGCCGTAGGGGGCAGGGGAACCACCTCCGCTGATTTCTTACGTATTCTTTCAACTTTTACTGAGTATAACTTTGGCCACATTTTATATTTGTGATGGATAACCTCCTGACACTTGGTTTTTGTTGTAGCACGTTGCTAAAACACATCCCTTCGCAGGAGTGTTGATTTGTTTTTTCTGGGAGTCCCCCCCGGCTTTCTGCTCCCTCCGCGCTACGAGGCAGACTCGTGTGGGATTAAACACGCTGCCACTTCTTTGTTATTCTGCCTCTTTTTTCCGGGAAGTTTGCAAGTGAACTTTTGTGCGAGGGTTCACGTGAATAAGGGAATATCCCAAGGGGTATAGTTTTTGGCAGCGGTGTGTTATGACACGGAAGCACACGTTAACGTTCTGCAGGTAGACGAGCGTCGCAAAGTTGCTGCTCTCGATGTTCTTCGTGGAAAGCGACAGCGTTGTATACAGTTTGCGGAAAAATCTAGTTTTCGATGCTTTTGTCAGAGATGCAATGGACTAAAAGAGCATTGCGCTTCAGCTCTGCAAACGAAGGCCACCCTACTGTATTGACAGTCAACAAAAACCGTTGTGTGATTAGTAGATATCATGTCAACGCTCTGCTATTTAAAAAAAAAAAAAAAAAAAAAAAAAGACATCACAGATAAAACACAGCGTCATCAGCGTCTAGCAGCGCTTTCTGAGCCGCGGATAAATGACCTACAACTTACCGAATGTCCGTTTGGAGTTACGCCTACGTACTTCTACACATCCTTTGTCAGCATCACTGCATCCGCAAGACAGTGAAGAGTTAAACGTTACCATGACAACCAAAAGCAGGAGAGTAAGGTGCGATGATGTAGCGTCTGAGGAAGCTGTACATTGGGTTGTTTCCTGTGAGGTCATTAAATGTATCGTGACGAAATATCCGGTAGAACTTTGGTTGAATTGTAGCTGCGCTGCCTCCCAGTGACCTCTGGTGGTACTGCACCATTTTGTCTGTACCTGTAGGCACCTGGTCGGGGAAAAGACTGACCCGATAGATTTCTTAGGCCATGGCAGGAAGTAGGACCACAAAATCTGAAGCCCGGCCAAATTCCCTAAAGAACAGTGTACCGCTGTGGATGGATACGCCGTCGCCAGGCGGATCTGAGGCTCGAGGATGGAGTTTGTGGAGGTTAACGCCGGGTGTCTGCTTCCTTCATCATTTAGCATCCTCCTCTTCCTCAGCAGTGTTTTCAGGTTTGTCAGGCCAACCCCAACAGTACCAAACCCCCAATTTATTTGATTCTGCTCCTTTTGGCGGTTTCGCCGCAGACCCGTCTGAACTTCTGGTGGATTTGTCGGGGTGTAGTTTTGATGTGTACCGTTATGTTTTCTCGCTTTTGTCTCGGCCTGGAGAAGGAAAGCAATGTGCGACTTCCTTTGGGTGTCTTTGAGCGTTTTTGTTCTGTTTTGTTTGTCGGGCGTCTTTGAGGAAGGTGACTGTGATTTGCTCTGGCGTACCTGCGGAGGTGTTGCACGCTTTGGGGTTTATTTGCCCAGCCTTTCAATGGAAGCTACTTCAGTTGATTGGCCTGTTTAGATATTTTAGTGTGACGGGGTTAGAGACGAACCCGGATTCAGTGAGATTAAGGCGCCTCATCACGCTCCGGGGTTCGGATGGAGGTGACTCAATCCTGACACTTCATTGGCTGTTGTTCATTGGAGACGCGTCTAAACTAATATGTCAGAACACTTTTTCTCATCAGCGTGATGTGGTATAGACTCAGCACTGGCCAGACTGTGAAAGATGCAGAGAAATGCATGCTGGGAAAAGAATAAACAAGCCTGTCACCCAAGTTGGGAAAGAATCCTTAGTGCAGCGCTTCTGTCAAAAAGCAGCTTCCATTTCATACATTATTAACATTACCTAAACGCATTATTTGTGTATTTATTCATTCATTTGTCTTGTTAACATCCTCCTGGAGTAAGATAAACAGCGCGGCCAGACGGGCGGCGTGACAGTTGTGTGTGAGATTTGAATAAAAAGCCGGGCCGCCTGATTGGAGCGAGACAGCAGCCGTTTCCGTGGACACCAGACGTCCTCTCCAGGCTCATTAAGGGACAGTAAGGCGATGATGTCGGATCGGCGCGCACTTTACCGGCCTGCCTTTCCCTTTGAACAGCGGCGCCCTCTTATCTGCGACATGCTCTGTTCCTCCATAACAAGACGCTCCTGCCGCTGCACAGACACACACACACACACACACACACACACACACACACACGCTTTCACACTCATTGAGTTTGTGTAGACAGATTAAGTGTGTGGTGTGTCCACAAAATTTTGGCAGCTTTTGTTGTATTTTCTCCTACGCTATCGAAAAAGCCTGGTAGTTGTTTTTTTTGTTGTTGTTGTTCTTTCTTTCTGCACAGACATCACAAATAGATATTTTAATTGGAACTTTTGGCACTGTCTCCATCTTGTGTTGGGATGGCAGACAAGTGAGTGGCTGGCGAGGCCGAGGCCGGGCTGATTGGTGCGTAGCGAGGCGTGCCGGAATCAACCGGCGGCATGAAGAGCTCGCTTGACTCACTGCAATCCACCGCAGCTTTTTTGTTTTTTAAACAAGATTCTCCCTTTGGAAAAATTGTGGAATAATCAATGAAGCTTGAAGCTTGACTTCTCCTTTAATGCCGTCTAGTTGCCTTCACTATCGAGCCACGGATTAATAAATCTAATATACAGTAATCCCTCGATTATCCGTGCTTCAAGGTGCACGGCTTCACTACATCACGGATTTTTAGTAGGTAGTCACATGATACCATACGTCTATTGGAACGCAGTGCACTTCCGGATGCTGTCAGCCGAGACTCGCGGAACGTATTAAAGAAACACTTAAAAGCGTTTTAAACAGTCTATCAGAGTGTGGGAAAAGATATAAGGTGGTTTAATATCAGTATGGGGAGGGTTCATAAATGTTTAAATTACCCTAAATAATAAAATAAATAGTATGTCGCTGTATCGTGGAATTGCATTTTTCACACGCGTTCCTGGAACGCATTAACGGCGAGTAACGAAGGGTTGCTGTACCTTTATAAATCGGCTGCAGATTCTTTTGTGTTCTGTGGTGTTTGGGGATGATGTCACACCTGGATCCGAGTTCCGGCATCAGGAATAGAACAAACAAGAATTAAAGCGAGTGCTTTAAATGATGCGTGACAGAAATAGACGCGTCCGTATGTGGAGGAGCTGATGCTGAATATTCACCCATTTGTAAACGTACGGCTTCATTATTTCCCTGCCTGAGAGGCTGTGGATGTTTAGTTTGTGAGATTGTGCGGCGCTCCGGAGGCTCTTCGTCATGCAGGCGTCAGTTTTGTGATTCAGAACCGGTTCGAGTCCCCGAACGTCTGCGGCGCCTCGTTTCCTCCGACCCCGGCTGCTCGTTTGCCTAGCTGTGCAAACATCTGAGGGCCCGCCTCCGGGTCGGGTGGGGCGTGTCGTCATGAGGTCGGGTCATGTGATCTGTTAGGTAGTCGGTGCTGTATAATTACTGGGCGGCGTGCCACCGATATTTATTATTATGAAACGGAGGCAAACAACAATATAAATAATTAAAAGATTAATAATATTTACATAAGAAACAGTTTCATGCAATTAATTTAATAAAGTGAGCAGTAAATTGTAAATTTTACATTTTTTTTTAATACTTCATTCATGACCCTGTATGACCTAGCATCTAAAGGTGATTCTGCTAATCCTTCCATCAACAGATTAACAGGTTAGACTGACGTTTAAATTTACACAAGACTCATTTTACCAAACTAAATGAGCCAATCAGACGCCGGCGTCGGGTGAAGCCTCTCAGCTGGTCTGAGATCTGCTATCCTTCCCTGATTCCTGGCGACCGGGGCGAGGACGCATCAGCGCACGCGCCTCGCCTCGCATGCCGCCGCCGCGTCAGCCGCCATTTTAATTGTTCCATCTCCTCAGCCTTGATGTGAGCAAAAAGGAGGGCCTCGGCAGAACCTGGCACTTCAAAGGCGGCCCCCCCTCGTCTTACAAGTTGCCTGTCTCTTCGGAGGAGAAGGGGAAGGGGATGGGAGAGGCGCTGCGGATCCCTGGCTGGAATGAGTTTGATGGGCTAATTGTAGCCCCCAGTGGACACAGGCGCTCATCACAGAGGGACCGGCGCAGCCTGGAAAACACTCCTGCTAGCTTCCTCCTTCATCTCTGGATATCTGCACGCGGCTTTGATTTCGCTATCCCGTCTGGTGTCAGAATATTCCCGACATGTATCACTCTTCTCATTAACGCCGCTGCACATTTAGGTTCTCCTGCAGGTTTTTTGCAGGGTTTTTTTGGGATGCATCTGCAGACCAAAGGACGTTCACGTTTGCGGAATCGGAGGCCGAAACGTCTTCACCGCACAATATTTTTATAAACGCGCTCGACTCTAGCGATGGAAGCAAAATAAAAAAAATAGAATAAAAAAAAAAAAAAAACACCACAGAAAAGACTTTGAAGCATCGTTTTTAGCATCTGCATCAGAAAAGAAATCAATAGCCCAAACTTTGGAGTGCACACATCTCCCTCTCCTCCCATCGCCGCGGAAGTTAAAAGCAGAAAACGGCACAAGGAGACGACACCAGCGAGGAGGAAGCGGCTCGCGTTGGGTAAGGGAGGAAAAATCAATGGGAGGGAACACTTCCATACGCGGAAACGGCACAACGGGAGGGAGAGAGGAGGGGAGAGGCTTCTTCTTCTTCTTCTTTTTTATTTATTTATTTATTTATTTATTTTTTTTTAACGCTGAAAAATGATGCATTTGTTTTACCCAGGGAGAGAAAAAAGCAAAGACGAGGAGAGAGAGAGAGAGAGAAAACATCTGAACATCTTTTGAAAAAAAGCAACTTCTTTGGTGAGGTTGAGTTGTGCGGTTAAGGTTTGTTTTATCCAACTGTGCAGAAGCGTGTGAAGCTGTCTTTCAGGTCTCTTTTTAGTTGAGGCGCAGAAAGACTACTCATGGCATGTTCAAGGGCACTCGGTGGACACGGATGCCCTGCAGGAGGCGGAATTATGAATACAACATGAGTAAACACACACCTACATATACTATTAAAATAGCCAGCGCGGCGCTGGGCGAGAGCCCGTCCCGCGTCGTCACGTGAGGCTCGTCCGCGGCCGCTTCAACCTTCTGAGGGTCATTGATAAAGACTGGAGAAAAAATCAGCTCTAATTTGCCTGATAGTGCAGCGATTTGCACGTTATTCCTGCGTGCATTCCACCAATACGAGCCTGTTAGCATTCAGCCTGGTGATAAAGGCTTTTTTTTTTTTTAACACAGCAGCTGTGAACAAAGAATACAATAGCGCACAAACTGGAAACACAATCGCAGCCTGAGCCCTGAATGGCATTCAGCCTCCAGTGTGGCGGCGGCGGCGGCGGCGGGAGCGATGCTATCGGGTTGCCGATGCAGATGGGGGTCAGTGTGACTGGCACAGTTGGCACCTTGGCACGGCGAAAGGATGCGCCGACTCCACTCCACCATGAAGGGGGGGTAGTTTGAAGAGGAGGGTGCGTTTCTTCTTTCCTCACTTCTTGTTTTTTTTTTTTTTTTTTTTTTTTATTGTCGGCGTTTCCTGTTTTGAAAGCCATTAAGGAGCAAATTTCCTCACAGCAAGTGGGGAGATGAAAAGGCCCCCCCGTCTTTTGAAACGTGTCCAAGCTCAAATGTGAAGATGGTGGAGGGGAAGGGGGGGTGGGGGGGACGATAGCGATCTGTAAACATCTCCGTGGAGGGGTCGACGGAAAAGGAATTGTGAGCGAATGATGCATTCAGTTTTTGATTTCCTGATGAAAGAGACGCCGCCGTTTTTTGTTCGCAGCCAGCTGTATGGCTCTATTCACGCTAATATGTCAGGGCATAGACCACCAACCCCCCCCGACCCAAGATCCCCCCCCCAGAACAGCTTTGTGACATCTGCATCCACACATGTCTGCATTCACTGCAGCCAGAGAGTATTTATAGACGTGTCAGCCATTGATCCGCCGGGTCATGTGATCGGCGTCGGCGTAGCGTTTCCGTGGCATCCGACGTGAGGTTCACCTGTGGGGGGGGGTTCACCTGACCTGAGGCTCACCTGTGCAGGTTGACCCGGTCCGGTTCTGAACGCCGGATCAGTTGTTTCATCCACCGCCACCGCCACATTTTATCTCCTTCCTTAGTTACTGATGAGCATCTCGCTGCTGCAGACCCCCCCCCCCACCTCATCCTCCTACCCCCGCCCCACTGCCCCCGAGCCTGGCCAGTCTGTGCCTCTTAATAAAACTGACAGGCTCTAATTGGGCTTAATTGCAGCCTTCGGGCGTCGTCAAAAGGAGTGTTGCTAAACAAACTGCAGGGTCTGCGAGCAGGCCAGCCCGTCTGCAGGCCAGCCCGTCTGCAGGCCAGCCCGTCTGCAGGCCAGCCCGTCTGCAGGCCAGCCCGTCTGCAGGCCAGCCCGTCTGCAGGCCAGCCCGTCTGCAGGCCAGCCCGTCTGCAGGCCAGCCCGTCTGCAGGCCAGCCCGTCTGCGGCCCAGCTGCGCAGACGTGTGAGGAATCCGATGCGTGCACGCGTGTGGATCGCGGCGTGTTTTTGGACGTGGCGTTGGAGCGACGCAGCGATTCGGACCAACAAGTCTGGATGAGGCGTTTGAGGCGCGACCGGCCGTCAGAGGAGCCTCGCCCCGCGCCGGTCAACCAGCGCCACCTCCTGGTTGACCAGGCGGGCCGTCCATTCAGTCAGTGGTGGTTTGATTCAGGGAGGCGGGGTGTTTGTGGGGGGGCTTACGGGTCACTGAGCTCATTGGATGGAGAGCTCCAGATGCGATTGAGCCGTGGAGGCGACCTCCGTTCGAGGCGGCGGTGACCCCTAAAGCTGCGACCCGCCGGGAGAAAGGAGAGATAATCATAGGGAGCTGAAGCTCCTCCCCCCTCCTCATTGCCGCCGCCTTCAGGACGAGTTTAGGACAAACGGGACGGCTGTTCCCCACCGGAGGCCCCGGCTGCCCGACCCCGTCGTTCAGGGCACGTAATTGAGACGTCCGGCCCGGCGTGGACGGAATATATAGAGGAAAGTATAGAGGAGCGTCCATCGGCCGCCGCCACCAGCCTGCGGTTGGGCGCTGGCAGACCTGAGTGTGTTTGTGTGTCTGTCAGCAGTCTGAGCAGCGGGCTATAAAAAGATCAGCGGCCTCGCTGTGTGTCGGGTCACCGTGAGCCAAACTGTTTGTACGAACACACTCCGGCGTGTGTGTGTGTGTGTGTGTGTGTGTGTGTGTGTGTGTGTGTGTGTGTGTGTGTGTGTGTGTGTGTGTGTGTGTGTGAAGGACGCCTCCTGACCCGGAGCGCCGCCGCCGTCTCCTCCGGATTCATCCCTGCAGCAATACATAATCCTGCTATCCCAGGCAGTAGTGTGTGTGTGTGTGAGGACACTTCCTGCTCACACACACACACACACACTCTCACGCCTCAGTCGCTTCAGTGCTTTGTCACTCTCTAATGATAACTATCCATCAATGGGGGGGGCGTTGCTCTTGGAAATGAAGATGGATTGAATTAGCGCTGAGTTTTCCGGCCGATGCATCGCGGCGACAGCCCTGTAATTACCCCCCCCCCCCCACCTCCACGAAAGGCTGAACTTAACACGTTTGCACCAGTGTTTATTAGCAGGTCTTCCAGTCGGGGCGGATTCACGTCATGTAGTTGCTAATGGCAGGTGAAGCGCCCGGTGGTTTGGGGGGGATCGGTTCACGGTGGCGCAGCGATTCCCCCGCCGTGAATCGACCGACCGCCAGATAAACGCGTCTGGTTTGTAATTAGCTCCCAGGTATCCAAACCCGACTCCGCCATGTTTGATTTAGAGACTGCAGGAGCGGCGGCTAACGGCTAACGTTACGCCGCTGGTCTGCGGTGGAGAACATGGTGTACAGATTGGGAAGAAGCTCCGCCTCCGCCTCCACCTTCGCCCCCGTCGCCACGCTGCCTTTGAGAAGTTGGAATGAGGCTGAAGTGTTTGCTATTAAAGGGGGAACTCCAGGAAATGGACTTAATTCCGTGTGGAGGCTCAGAGGATGCTGGTGAACCCATTAACCTCACCTCGCCTCATTAAAAACCTCTTTCAGGGCTGAAGCGGAGAGTCGTCGACGTACACGCCACATGAAAGCAAAGATTTGTCCCAAACTCTCCAAAGTGGTTTGAAAGGTAGAAACGAAGAGCTGGTGATGGAGCGACGCGGTGGGGCGAAGGGGGAGAACTCGCCTCAAGGTCAACAGGGGTGGTAGGGTGGGGCAGCATCTGGACGCTAGCAGACGTCCCACAATGGAGGGCGTTTCAGTGATGGCAGTCGATGGAGTCGTTTTCCTCTTAAAGGATGCAGATCCGTCCTGTGTGGGGGAAGTCGGGGGGGGGGGGGGTCTGGTTTTACCTGTTTTATTGTTGGTTAGTCTGGATCAAGGGGAACGGAACCAGTAAAGAGAAGAATTTTCTTTTTTAATTATTTTATTTTACTGTAATAGTCCCCATAGGGAAATGTTCGGATGTTTTTTCTAATTTTGCAAAAAAAAAATACAAATTTTTAAATCGGAGATTTACATCAAATTACATCCTGGAATTAAAATAAAATCCTGAACATGGAGAAAGATTATTTTATTATGCAACACTTCAGGAAAGATTCCATGAAACCTAATAAAACAAAGAGCAAGTAGAAAAAAAATATTCAATTAGAATAAATGAAAATTTGAAAATACTACAAAAATAGAGATCTGGATATTTTCCGTAAAAAAAAAATTCTCAGAACTGATTTTCATGGATCAGATCTGGATGAAGAGGCTGATCAGATTTTTATTTCTACTTAAAAATACGTTTTATTTTAGTTTTTACTTCTTTGTTCATGAACAAAAACAAAAAACACAAATCTATTAAACTGATTTGCACAAAGTTTACTAACATGGTTTTGATTCATGTTGGACGACTATAAAAATTTTAGCTTTTATTTTTTTGAATTTGTGTAGCAAACAATTTCATTTTCAACATTTTCTTTAATTTCTAAAAACTAGCGAACTTTATTTTCTTCAAATTAAGTTGGTGAATATATATTTAAAAAAATACTTTAAATTTTCATTTCCAAAACAATTTCTTAAGAAATTAGAAAAATTATTTTTTTTTAAAAATCAGGATGTACAAAAAAATGTAGTATTAAAGTATTAATGCTCTTTATTACGTTATTGATTTTAGAAGCAGTCGCTGCTTCCTAATCAACTCGTCTCATTGTTGTCGCGCTTCATTGAAAGTCCATTTGTGTCGCCCAGTAGGAGCATTAATATCTGTATAGGTCAGGATGGGGGCGGTGAATGGGGGGGGGGGGCAGTAATTGTTTGTGCACTTTGAGTATTTTTCTCCACATGAAACATAATTTAGTAAAAACTATTTAATGGCTTAATGGCTCTGAGAGCATGTGCACGTGACGTTCAGGCGTGCAGGCTGGTGCAAACAGCCAATCGTAGGCGACGAAATAATTGCGCCGAGATAAGCAGGATTTGACCGTTTTCTAGTGATCTAATCTGACTGGCGGGGGCCATGCCGGGGCTGCGCAGGGGCCACGATCAAATCCCGGCTTAATGGAACCGATCGCTGCTGCGTTCGAGGCTCGGCATGGCGTTTGGAAGCGACGGGACGGAAAGGTTCGGCCCTCTCCTGTCGAGGTTGGGGCCGGCGTTGGGCCGGCGAGGGGCCGGCGTTGGGCCGGTGTTGGTTACCACCGGCGTTCCGCGATCCGAAATCTGATTAGCCTCCATTATAAAGAGCGATATTTTCATCCCGTCGGTTCTCGGCACTGCATCAGAGCATTCAGTCGCTTTTATGCCGGGAAGCCCCCCCACCCTGACAGATAGTAGATATTAGCAGCGGCGCTTGTTTGGACATCGCTGTCTTTTGTGACATGGAATAAAAGACGGGCAAGAAAATAAAAAGCAACGAAACAACGACAAAAGATCAGAAATCAATGGGCCGGAGGAACGTGATCCTCACGGCTCCGTGTGCGAGCGACCCTCTTTACCCCCCCCACCATCACTAAAACTTGCTTTTGCCCCCCCCCTCCCTTTCCCCTCATTGGAGATGTAACTCAAGAATGAGGGGCTGTCTGACAATGTTTGGATATCGGCAAAAAATAGCCCCTTACTTAAAGGTTAGGGCTTTATTGAGTTACACGCTGGTCAGCGATGGCGAGCGACGTTAATGTGCAGGTTTGTGTTTCACATTTTGACAATGTGGTGGTGGTGGGGGGGCAGGAAATGATCAATGAGGAGAAAATGAGGCGTTTTTATCCATGCAGGAAAATAAATGTTTAAAATAAATTTGAACAAGAATTTTAACGTTTTTATTTATATTTAAAATCAAGAGAAGAGAAAAATACTATTTTACAGGAAATACGTTTGTAAAAAATTTCATTCTAACATCCCTGTGAGATAAATAAATTATAAAGGCTGATTTTAAATGATGGCGCCATTAAATCATTTTTGAGATTTCAGAATGTGAATTTTTTAAAATTTTCCTGGCGTCTTGATAAGAGCCCCCCCTCACGGGGTTAAAAATGGACACTGCATTCATCATCGTCTGGTATTTTGGTTGAATCTGCAGGTCACCGCTCGTTTACTTTATCGCCGTCTTTAAAGGAACCTTTTTAAAAATGATTTCTCCAGGTTACGCCGGGGTTCACGGCGCCGGGTTTCAACTTCTGTGGGAGTTGTGATCTGTTCTAATGAGAGAAAGAAAACGCGGCGCCACCGCGCTTTGTGTCGCCCGCTGAGGCTGAGAGATAGACGCCGGATTAAAAAAAACCACAGAAAGAAGGGGGGAAAAACAATTTCTGGACATTTCTAGGAGATAAATTTAATTTCTTTGCTATTTGGAGGTCTTCTTTGAAAAGGCAATTGTAATGAACACATTCAAACCCGGAGAATAGATTTACCCTCGGCTTCAAATGCGTCGCCGTTATCGGACTCTGTCATTCGCTCCTTCCCATTTTCCAGCTGCTAATTGATGTTTTTGATGTCGGCGAGAAAATTGAAGAAAATGTCATGTGTGAACCGGCGCGGAAGTTAATAAGATTGACTTCGTTGGCTGAATTCACAATGAGCGAACGGAGAGGCGTGTAATGGGGGGGGAGGTTGGGCGGGGGCAGCGCTGCCAATTCGCCCGTCCATCTGCCGAGGGATGAAATTGACACCTAGCGCCAAAACCGGCCCGTGGAGGTCGATAAGGAAGGGCTGGAACTTTTTTGGGACGCCCCCGCCACCTTTAAAAATAATCTGTTTTCTCCTGGTGGCGGCGGCGGGTGTGTTTCCCGCTGATTGGAGTGCAGAAGCAGCTGTTCCTTCCAGCGGGATCCCGCCCCGGCTCCCTCCGCGGACCCCCGCTCCCGGGGCGGCCTCCCCCGGAACAATACTCATTCTTAATGCTGGTTTGAGTTTGAAAAGCCGCAGCGCTTTCTAAAGGTTAGATTAAGATGTGGCTAAAAGATGCTCCGATGTGCGTCGGGGTCATCGCCCGTGTTTGGCCGATGTGTAACAGAGCCTGAGCTTAAATCCCCTAAATAAAGGGCTAGCCTCGCCGCCGGGGTCGCTCCGGCTTGAGCCATTTATGGAGCGCCGGTTGAAAGCCCGACGCTTTTATTTCCCGCGTTTTCTTTTCCCCCGTAAAATAATTCCCGTCTATTAATCAACTTATTGGTACGGATTGGTAATAAATGTATAATTAAATTTAAAGTATTTCGCGTCAGGTTGGAATAGGCTTCGCGTTTTTAATTGGCGTGCGGATTAGTTTGCTTCAGCGCTTCTGATTATTTTTCCCGGCCTGAAGGAGGCTGAGCTAACCACCCCCCCCCCCCCCCCCCAAACGACCACTACCCCTAAGCGCTCTTCTTTTTGAAGACAAAAAAAAAAGTGGCCTCTGCTAGCATTCGGCCCCTCCGAGGATCGCGGATAAGGGACATTATTCTCGGAGTAGGCAATTAATTCCGCTGGCAACGATCGGTTAGAGCGCCCCCCGCCCCCTCCGAACGCCCTCCTCTCCGCCCTCCACTCGCCATTTGAAATGCTAACACAATGAAATAGTTTTCTATTGGTCGGTGTCCCTCGGCTAAGCCGCCGCCGCGGGGCAAAGAATTTCATCGACTGATGAGACCACAGGCGCGCCCGATAAAAAGGTTAACTGTACGTGACACGCACTCCAAGCAGCCGCCGCACCTTCAACTCTCAAGTTCGCTAACTTTTATTTGACTTTTGTTGTTAGCGAGGTCGGGCGTGTTCGCCCGCCGAGGACGCCACTTTTAATTCTTTATTTTTGGAGAAAAATAAGGATAACAAAACACCTTTTTTTTTTATTTTGAAGCACGATTGCGCGTTCGCTTGATGACATTTCGGTGGGCCGTCGTTTCTTCGCTGATGACTTCAGCTTATTCCTAGCGTAGTGTTAGCTAACGCTCTCTCCCTGCCTCTCGCATTAATTACCCTCATTTTTTTAATTCATATTCTCACAAATGTATTTTGCATCCGTCATGTTATCCGCTAGCGGATAATAATAATATATATATATATATATATATATATATATATATATATATATATATATTATATAAAAAACCATCCCAGGATGCAACAGCTTCCGGGGAGAGGAGAGGTGGATGCCAGAGAGTGGGAGGAGGATTCCAGGCTGTTTTTAAATTGTTAGTAAAAGATATACGGGCACAGAATCGGTATGGATGCTGCAGTACCCCCATCTTTCATGCACACACACACACACACACACACACACACACACACACGACTGAGGCAGGTGGCTCCCCATGGCTGCAGCTTCATGACAACATGCCATTAGAAATAGCAGGCCTGTTGATCAATCCTGCCGACATGACAGCTTCGCCGCGAGGCCCGGCTCTTTGAGTGCCGGCGCGGCGGCAGCTCCCTCTCCCGTTTCTCCCGTTTCTCCCGTTTCTCCCCACTAATTGGTGAAGGTTTCTCTTATATATGCTCGTGGCACATGGCTCTTTTTTTTTTCCCCACCTCCTCCTCCTCCTCCTTTTCTTCTTTTTCTCCCTTTTTTTTTTTTTTAGTTCTCCCTATCCACCGCCGTCGTCGCCACCCGTCTCTCCCTCTCTGTATGTGTGTGTGTGTGTGTGTGTGTGTGTGTATATAAAGTGTAATTTCTTTCTTCTTTTTCATTTTTGTCACATCGGAAGCGATAACTTTGGCTGATGTGTTGCAGGTGGGTAAAGGCGTTTGTGTGTGTGTGTGTGTGTGTGTGTGTGTGTGCGCCGCGGGCGCCGTTGGTTGGCTGTTTTTTTTTGCGGGACTGCTGGAGCTAGGATTTTTGACATTGACTTTAGGCGATGTGCAGAAACACAACAGGGAGGATCCAGACGAGAACCCGAGTCAGGTGGAATGAAGCAGAAACACCACCTTTGATTCATTTTTAATTTTATTTTTGACAATTTTTATCCAGGCTCCCTAAAAATATCCGTAATTAATTTACCTTAAAACTCCTATTTTATGTTATTTATTTTTTTGTTGCTCCACACACACAGAAAAAAAAAAAATCTGTTGCACTATTTATTTGATTTATCACGTAATCCATTTCCTTCTCATCAAACAGTCGCGAAACGTCAAAACAATTGTCAGGAAACGGTTGTGAGTGTGTGTCGACTTGTCACGGCACGGCGCTCGCATCACCCCACTAAATAAATGAGTGTGTGTGTGTGTGTGTGTGTGTGTGTGTGTGTGTGGAGGGGGGGTAGATAAGCACACATTAAATGTTTAACTGTCTCGCATTTGTCATCTGCTCTAGCCTCTTAATTAAACAGAAGCAGCTTAGCCCCGCCGCCGCGGCGGCGGCGCCGCACACACACACACACACACACACACACACACACACACCCTGCCTGTGAGCGCTGGAGCCTGAGCGCAAACAGCGTCCTGCCGATGATTAATTTAGCCGTTAATATTTATTCTGCTCCGTCCTGCTAAGTTAGCGGCTCAGCGGAGGGTGAGACGCGGAGGAAGACGCTTCCTGTCGTGGCGTTTGGTGCGTGGCGAGGGCCGGTGCCGGCGATGCGGCGCGCGGAAACGTTAACTACTACCTCCACCCAGTGGCACAAAGTGAAAAAAGAGGCAGGTGTGATTGGCAGCACACAGGATGTGATGGGGAGGGAGGACTCGCCGCGAGCAGCGCTATCGCCGCTCATTGTCTCCTCACAGCCGACCTTATTACACGCCGCGTTTGGCGTGAAGAATCCCGTCTTATCAACACTGCATTTTAATGCCAATAGATGGACGCCTTATTCTAGGCTTGTTTTGACATCATATTTCATTTTCCGTGTGTGTGTGTGTGTGTGTAATCAGAGGAGATCTGTGTGTGTGTGTGTGTGTGTGTGTGTGTGATTGAACGCCGCCTCTCCAACGGCGCCTCCGCCGGTTCTCGGGGCGTCGGGAGCCGGATCTCGGCCCAGGGTGAGCGGGAGAAGAGAGGCGGGATTGGGGGGGTCCCTGTGAAGCCTCCTCTCCAGATCGGAGGAGCGGCGCGGCGCGGCGGATCAAAGCGGCGTGTTTTCTGTGGTCGGTTTGAAGTCCCAGAGTCACCTGCAGCAGCACGCCGCCGAGGCCGCCGCCGACTTAATAGCAGATCAATAAGTTTCAAAGTCACAGAGTTAATTTGATACCAGCTGATGAGATCACGCCGGGCCCGGAGCACACACACACACACACACACACACACACACACACACACGATACCGGACCGGAATCAGAGTCTGTCACAACAAACATTTTTATTCATCAGTTTATTTTATGTTACATTTTACGTTACATTTGTGTCATATTTATTTATTCATGTGGATTAAAAAAAACATTTTAATTCTGATCATTTTCAGAAACAATCATTTTTTAAATAATTTTTTGAGCATTAAAACAATTTAGAAAACACTCAGATTTATGTCATAAATCTAATTTTATTTCCTTAATTTTCTTTAATTTGATCCAAATCGAACGCATTAATAAATCATTTGATTTAAATGTGAAATGACATGCAGTTATTTCACGACAATAAAACGGATTTAGCTTCATTTTAATGAAATTAACTATAAACTTTTTGAAGTGCGGCCGGTGCAGCGACGGCGGCGGCGCCGCCGGGCGACGGAGCGCAGCTCCATTTGGCGTCGGGTTCGGCGCCGCTCTGGATCTGCACCTGCAGAACAAAAGGCCAATTTAGTTTGTTCATCTAAGGGTTGCTAATGGTATTAGGGGGCCAGCAGGGTGGTCGGCGGGGGCCCGGCCCTCCAAGGTGAGCCCGCAGCTTGACCCCCCGCACTCACCGATTCACCGGGCCGCTGGCGTTGGCGCCACACATCTGCCGTTTTTGTTTCATTCCTTTCTCTTTATTCTTCAGAAAGATGCAGAAATTTAAATCTGGTGCAGAATTTGACGTTTGGTTAAAAATCTGCGTTGAAAGCTCGACTCTGAACGAACGCTCTGGAGAAAAAAAAGGAAGCAAAAGATGTGGAGGAGATAAATGTTTCAGGACAGGGATTAATGTTCCGGCCGGTTTTGTTTAATCTGAGCTCGACGCGTCAGCAGAAAGCGCCGCGTCGTTATTTAGATTTAAATCCGCTCCCGGTTTTTGACGGAAAACGGTGCGGAAGCGGCGTTTTTAACGGCGCGGACGCGGCTTCAGCGGCGGCATGTGTGGTCCGCCGGGCTCCAAGGGGAGCGCTGGAGGTCCAGGTTTTAATGAATGTTTCATGTCAAATTTAGCGGCGGCGGCGTCTGCAAAAAAAAAAAAAAAAAATCCTCCTTGTCGTCTTCATCCCAAAAAAAAAAAAAAAAATGATGTAGAGTTTAAATCCGTAAAATGTTTAAGATTAAGATTTAAACCGTTTCTACATCCTGCTCCTTTTTCCCCTCCTGCTCATGCAGCATGAAATCTGGCTTCATTAAAAGCGTATTAATCTTGTCTCGTCTCATGGGAGGTACCTTAAGATGATGCTCTGTCTTTTTCTTTAAATTGTTGGCGTAAAAAAAAAAAAATCTTCCAGATTTGGTTCCTGTCAGTCAGAAATAATTGTGTGCTTAATCTTGTCCCTGATGGATGACTTGGAGTTCAGCAATGGGCCAGCTCCAATGACAAATACAATATTAATATTCATTAACTGCTTTGACAATGCTAATTTTGATGCAGTAGTAAAGGGCCTTCCAAAGTTAGCGGCCAAAGCATCAGAGCTGAGCAAGGTGGCAAGATAATTTGTGCTGCTTTGCTGAGCTGAAGGCTTTTAAAGTCTTAAGCAGGGGAAAAAAAGGCAAGGTACCACAAACAAAATAAAAGAGAAAGGGAAAAAGTTCAGACGCATTGGAAACCAGGACGGTGGAAGTAATACGATCAAGAGGCGCCTGCAAATATTTGACACCTCCGATGCTGCATCTTTTGAGCAAACATTTTTTTATTTAAACTAAAAAAAAAAAAAAAAAAAAATCCGCAACACTTAAAAAACAACAAAAAAAAAAAGGAGCATAAGATGGTAAGTCAGCGCAATTTTTTTCTTTTTGTTTAATCTTTTTGATCTTTTTCAATTATCGCTATTTGAAGATCAATAGTGATTTTTTTTTTTTTGTGCTGCTGCGGTTAAAAGGCTCACAGCGGTGGTACGGCGGCGGTCGGATCGCGGCTTTAAGAGTGGGCTTCCTCTCCTCCAGCCACCAGTTGGCCGCCGCAAATTTATCCGCTCGCCAGCTCTCCGGTTAGCGTCCAAAAAAGGGCTGGGTTCCATTCCGGTGCGCTCGCTGCTGCTGCTGCTGCTGCTGCTGCTCGTCTTGACGGCGTTGGGGGAGAGTTCAGGGAGGTGGAAGCTGCCGGGGTACGCCGCTCCGACGTTGAGAAACCGGGGCTGTCACCGGGACGGGAACCGGAGGCGCGGGGGGCAACTCCGCGGCGCCCATCGCCCCCCGGATCGGAATGCTTTTTTTTGTGTGTTTCTTGATTTTGCGTTTAATTTAGTGTGACTCGCGGTGAATGGAGCGTGGCTAGTTGGTGGGGGGATTAATGACATGACGGGGGGACACCCCGCTGCTTGAGTTTAGCCAAGTTGGGGCAACTCCTATAGACGCGCGCCACCACCTTTATGTCGCGCCGTGAAAGCCGCGCTCTTTCTCTCCCCGCTTTTTTGTTGTTCTTTCAACTTATCAAAGAAAGAGAGATGGACACAAAAGGGCTTATTATTGGGGGGGTGGGGGGGGTGAAGATGGGCGATGGGGGAGAACCAGGGAGTACCGGTCAGAGCCGCCCCGGCTGCGGATGCGAGAGCGCGAACCGGTACCGGGGACCATCCCGTCCCCCACGTCGCCCCGGTTCCCCCGGTTCCCCCGGCTGCTCTCTTTATCGGCTGAAGCCATCGGGCGTTAGCGAGGGGGGCTGCCGTAGACGAGGTGCTGCCCCCCAGTGGATTAGTGGCTGACATGGTGGTGGGAGTCTGCTTGGAGTCTGTGCACTACCACGAGTGCCAGCATGCTTGTTTTAACCAGGAAGCGAGCAGCATCCCAAATAGAGCTCTTTTAAATGGTAAGACTTTCTAACATTTTAATTAGCGCTCTGCTTTATTTCCTGCTGCATGTTTGCCTTTAAATGTCGCGTGCTGATTGGATTTATTCACCGCTGTTTTTTTTTTTTACCGGCTCCGTTTGGCAATTTATAACACTTATGTTGCTAAGTGACAGATTGACAATTTGGATAATGAAAGGCTGTGTTTGATTGCTTTGTCTTGACAGCCTGACAGGCTGTATTATTCTAAGACATCAAGCTAAATGTGATTATAGAGCAAAAACACAGGAAGGAATTAAACGTTACTGATAAATGTCATTTATTTATAATCAAGACATTTAAAACCTTTTACGTCAGATCGACGTTTAAATCTTTTTTTTTCCTCTTATGTGTTCTGCTATTAATACACCAGGATTCATTTATTTTAAATTCAGGTTTATTTTAATTAAATATGAATTCTATGTTTACTTAAATTAAGAAAATAATTATTTTCACTATTTTCTCATTTTAATTTTTTGTTTGTTTGTTTTTTATTGAGCGCCGCCGCATCGAATTGTTTGCCTAAAGTTTTCCTTTGCGAACGCCTCCGATGATGCGATGGAAGCTTGTTGTGGTTTTCCTTTTTTTTTTCTTTTTTTTTTATGGCCCCCCCGTCGTGGAGTTGATGCCATTGTTGCCGGGTGATCGGGGGCCGTCCATCACTCGCCGGCCGACTGGCGGTTTGTGCACGTGGGACAAAAGCCGGTGGCAGGAGCGTGGCGGCGGCTCAATGGAGGGAGGGCAGGCAATTAGCCGCCGCCTTGTCGCGGGCTCTTCTGCTTGTCAGGCTGGAGCCCCCCCGCTATTGTCCAAGCGCTGTAAAGGACATTCCCAGGGCTTTGTTTTGGCTCCGAGGGCCTCAGGACTGCAGGCCGGGGGGGGCCGTCGGGGGTCCTACCGGCGGCGGACGTCGAACGACTCGATTCTGTGGCCAACTTTTAAAATAGCTGAGAGCCAGTTTGCGTTTGTTTGCTTTTCATCGTCTTCATCGTTCCTCCTCTTCATCAGGTTGCATTAAAAATATATTGTGTGTCTGGATGGAGATGATTTCCTCCATTAATAATTAATTTGTGCCGTCATTAGTCCGGTTCAGCGTGTTAGAGGTAATTAAAGGCTTAGAATTCAGGGTGAGGGTTAATTATAGGATGTGAAAAATTAATCGGACATAAAAAAAATTGTTTCTTTATGTAATACATTTCAGTACTTTATAACAATAATTACTATATTTTACTAGAATTAAATGATAAATGTGGGAATAAAAAAATCTGTCATATCAGAAAAAAACTTTTTTTTTTTTTTTTTTAATGATGTAGATTTAATTTATTTAAAAAAAAATGTTTTAGTTTTAGAAAATTGTAAAGTCGGGTTTGAACTGAAGCCTCTTGAATTGTCGGAACGCCGGGAAGAATTACGGATGTGAAGGTGAAAGAGTGGCAGAGAACAGAGATGGGGAGGGAGGGTGGAGGCCTGGTTCTGCTGAACCTTGAATGGAGACTGAAGTCGAGTGGGGGGGGGGGGGGTCAGGAGAAGGATTGAAGGTTTTGTTCAGAAGGAGGAATAAAAAGCGAGTGAAGCTCACGTCAGAAGACTTTCCTTCTCTGGGAAAAGTGAGGAGACTGTCAGCGTCAGGCAGACAAAGTGACTGTTGGCCACACTTTGCTCGCCTGCCCCCCCTCTGCCCCCCCCCCCCACATACACACACACTTTGTGGATGTTGTTGTCTTTCTTTTCTCCTCCATCTCTCCTCTTTGTCTCCGTCTCTCGTCTCGCTCGCTTTACCTCGTAGCCAAAGCTTTTCAAGCTGCCAGTTCGTCTCTGGGCATCCTGCAGGCGCAGCAGAGCCCACACACACACACACACACACACACACACACACACACACACGTTCTGCAGGGATTTGGGTAATAACAGATTTGGTGTGTGTGTGTGTGGAGTCTTGCTCGTAGGAACGGCGTTGAAAAGCTGCTCGCAGTAATTCTTCCTTCTCTGTCTGGCTCGCACTTTTTCTGCTTCGTGTCGTCGGCATCAAAACTTTGTGTGAGCGAGGAAGACGAGGCTGCGGCCGCGAGGAGGAGCAAGGAAGAGGGAGGAAGAGGAGCGAGGAAGAGGAGCGAGGAAGAGGAGCGAGGAAGAGGAGCGAGGAAGAGCGAGGGCTTGTGTCGGCAGAGCCGGGGGTTTTAGGGGCTTTTAAAGGATGGATGGTGGAGAATCTAGGCCTCAGACCTCGTAAGAAACGTGCAGGGAGGTGTGTGTGTGTGTGTGTGTGTGTGTGTGTGTGTAGGGGGGGACTACGGTCACGCGGCTTCACAGCAGGGGGGGGGGTCCGTAAACACACACACACCTCACACACCCGGCGACACCCCGACAGGAGGAAGGAGACGAGGAGCAAACAAAGACGGAGGAGGAGAGCGGGTTTGCCCCGGTGTAGGGAGGGCAAGAGGAAGTGGGAGGGGCGCGGGACCAGGGGGGTCATGTACCCCCAGGTTGGGGCTTCAGCCGGGCCGGAGGAGACGGGGGCCGAGGCGGGGGCCCTGGGCCCCGGGCTGTCGCTCCTGCAGCAGGTGGGCTGCTGGCACCTCGGCTGGGTGAGTAAGACGCCGCTCGTCTTCATCGCCCCACGATGAAGGTCGGGGGCTTTTACAGGTGGGGGGGGTTAAACACGCGTGTTGAAACTCCAAGGCCTCCTGAACATTAAATCTGGATTGGAGCAGGAACCTGCGACTCAAGAGCGATCAGACTGACACGTAGCGTCAGATTAGCATAGCCTTTGTCAGCGGGCCGCGTCCCATTCTCCTTCTTAATTGCGCCGCTTTCAACTGAATTCTGAGGAGCTGATTGCATTTCAAAAGGAGCAAGGGGGGGCGGCTCTTCAATATCACCTCTCAGAGCGGCGCTTTAGCTCAGGTAGCGGCTAACGCCTGCCAGACTCCTCCCCTCCAATGACTGATATTTCTGGGGTGCGTTCCAATCCGAACAGGGCTTTAATCCGTCTGTGAGCATGCTAACGGCGCTAGCATCTCCTGCTGGGACGGCCTGCAGGGGGCGCTCTGACCCTCCCACAGGAAGGGTTTCCACAGGTGGACGTGACGCCGGGTGACTGGATTCTTGTGTTTGTTCGTATCGCGTACCCCCACCACCACCACCACCACCCCGCCCCCCCAAGGGGGCGATTCTGGAGCCACTTGAACAATTTTTTTTTTTTTGCTTGCTTAGGAATTCGGGGGCCTGAGCGGAGCTCCATCCATCACTGTCACCCCTACATCTTCTCCTGCCCCCCCCCCCCCTGGCCCAAAAGCACCCCGGGAGCTGTTGTGACAACTCATCATATGATGACATAAAGCAGAGAGGCTCCAGCTGCCCCCCCCCCAGTGAGGTCGCCACCTTGGCGTTTAGGGGTCCGATCGGCCACCAGGAGGAAACGAGGGGCCAACAGCTTCTTCCTGTCTGACCCCCACCTCTGTGCCCCCCCCCCCCGTCCTGCTGTCACCTTCTAACCCCTCCCTGGAGGTCTGTCTGTCTTCACACAGCGACGTATCGCAGGGAGGATCATCTGCCGTGGCCTGGGGAGGGGGGGGGGGGGGCAGCGCTAACTGGTTGGAGGACGTGAGTGTTAGCTTAGCAGAGCGGGGTAAATGGTGTGCAAACAGAGCTGGGAGGGGCGGGAGGGGGTCGGGTTCCATCCTGGATGTGGGTGGAGTCTTGGGAATCAGCATCAGGACCGGTCACATGACAAGTGGAAACCGGAGGAAGTCACCTGACTGACCACAGATGCATCATGGTTGTTTTTTGGCGCTGGCCTTTGAGGTCTTGTTGGGGGGGGTGAACGTGAACCCCATGACGGTCATGCCACTACTGCCCTGTCTCTGTGGAGCTAATGCTAACATAGCTAATGCTAATGGTGTTTGCTGGCGGGTTCTCCATGATGCACATGACTGAAGGCGGGCGTTTTGAGCCCAGAACACGATCTTACAGGTTTGACCACGTCCTCCTGTCTCGGTTGGGGAGGGACGATCAAATGCTGCCCCCTGGCTGTGGGGGGGTTAAAGTGCCACCAAGGAGTTCAGGATTTTCTGTAGCAACAACCCCCCCCCCTCCCCCAGCTGTTTAAATGTGGACTCAGTGGACGGGCATTTGGAACCGGCCCCCCCCCTCAATGGCCGGGGCCCCCGGACAAAAGAACTCATTTAAATGGCTACTAAAGCTTTTCAGCAGCGAGAGATGAAGAATTGACAACATTCTTTCACATCATTACCCAAGGGAGGGGGTGAGGAGGTGAGGGATGGGGGGGCTATTGGCAGGCGTCGTCTCCCGATTGGTTTTCTACCGGTTGGGTTCAAATCGGGAGCCGATGCTACGCAGGAGGTTTACGTTTCTTTTTAATGACTCCCTCCCCACCCTCTCCTCACATATACCCCCCCACCTCACCCCTCATACCCTCCTTCCCCCCCTCCCCTCCTCTATAGCCCTTTCAGCTCAGGGTTGAATGAGTCCCAGGAGTCTCTCTGCCTCCCTGGAGTTCTTCAGGGGTTCATTAATCTTTCATTGGGACCATGGCAATAGGGATTGCCCCCCTCCCTCCTAGTTCCTCCCTCCTCCCCCCCCATCTCACACACTCCCCTTTCCCCAACAGAACAGCGGTCTGAATGGCGAGGCCTGTTCGCTCCACCCAGTTTGGTTTTGGCGTAGCATCGTCTCTGGCCCCGCCTCCATCGCCATCATCAGCGTGTGGCGTGGAGCGGCTTGGCTCCGCCCCCTCGTATCACCCGTGCTCCTATAAGCCTGATTAGTGCTGCCTGTTTGACTGCTGAGGCGTCTTCAGCGCTCTAATCTGGTTATCTGGTGGCCGCGGGACCGCCAGGCGGCCCTGGAGCCCCGATGAGCAGGGGTGGGGGGGCAGGCCCCGGTTTAGGGCGGGGCCACGGCAGAACACGCCTAAAGCTCCAGTGTAATCTTGGCGTAATTGAAAAACGGAGGCCGGCGCCACTTAGCAGCACAAAGAGAAGATTACAGAGCTACAACTCATTTGGCAAAAATGCAGAAATGGATTTTCAGCCCCGCCTCCTCTCCTCCCCCCTCACCCTCCAGGGGGGCGACCCTGGGGGGGAGGCAGGGGGGGGCACTCGGAGCTGCTAATGACTGTGGGTTTACACGTGCCGCCTCCATTCGGTGGTTCGCGGATGATCGATTACCCCACCGCAACCGTGGTTTGAAAAGTGCCTCATCACACATCTCACAGGCAAACAAGCCCCGCCCCCCGCTTCCTCCTCTTCCTCCCCAAAGCCTCTTAGATTACTGGACACCGCAGAAGTGTTTCAATGACAAACCGCAGCGGTCGCTATGTAAGTGCTCGGATGTTAACGCTCTCCTCTTCCTGTTTGCCCCCCCACACACCTTCCTGTTTCCTCTTCCTGTCAGTCTAATAAGGTTCCCGTGGTACAGCACCCCCACCATGTGCACCCTCTCACGCCTCTGATCACCTACAGCAATGAGCACTTCACGCCGGGGAACCCCCCACCTCACCTACAGACAGACGTGGATCCCAAAACAGGTATTTTTTTTTTGTTTCCCGGGAGAAAGTCGACTTTCCGAGCGACGTTCTGTGTTTAGAGGTGAACCTGCTGTCAGCGCCGCTGATGGGCGTGTAAATGTTTTATAATCCTGCCGCCACCCCGGTTCTGTTTGTGTCGGTGGCGTCTGCCTGTCTGGAGACGGATCGGGATTAAAACACTCCTCAGGTGTCACCTAGGTGTCGGATGGAACCGGTTTAACCCGGTTCCATCATCATTCTTGCCACATGGAATTTTTCCCATGATTGTTTATCCTCTGGTGGAAAACAAGAGCCAGGCAGAATCAGGCAAACAAACGGCATCAAGGGCAGGTCGCAACCACAAGACGGTTTACATCGGAAAACGGGAACCTTGCAGGATTAGGCAAACAAGTAGCAGTGGGGGCAGGTCACGACCACAAGATGGTTCACTTTGGAGAACGAGAACCTGGCAGAATTAGGCAAACAAACGGCGTCGGGCAGGTCATGACCACAAGACGGTTCACTTCGGAGAACGAGAACCTGGCAGAATTAGGCAAACAAACGGCATCATGGGGCAGGTCATGACCACAAGACGGTTCACTTCGGAGAACGAGAACCTGGCAGAATTAGGCAAACAAACGGCGTCAGGGGCAGGTCATGACCACAAGACAGCGCTGTGGCTGGACATCCAAACCCCGGAGGGATTCCTCAGGGCTGCATGTTCGGACCTGAGCAGTACGGTTTACGTCCGGTTCCCGTTCCATTTCGTTGATTTGCGATAACGTCTCTCCCCGGCGCTCTGGTTCAGGCTAATGTGTATTCAGAGCGGTGAATAACGTGTTCTGTGGTGTTTTAGGTACTAATGTTCTCTATTATGATGGTCTTTGCAAACAGGACTAAAGCACCAGCTGCTGTTTAATGTAGAGCTTAATGGGGCGGCTTAATTGGGCTCAGCGGTTAATTAATGAGCTACATTAGCTCGCTAGCGCTAGCGTGATGGGATAATGTTTGTAACGAGTCAGTCCTCGAGCACCAACAACACCTGATCCTATCCGGCGCCTGCTCGACCCAACCAGAACCGATCCTCCACCTGTTGCTGTTCACCAGCGCTGGTTTATCCGTACGTCAGGTGACAGGAAGTGTCGCCCGACCCCCAACTGTAGCTCCATTTAGCCGCCGCGGCTTTAATTATTGTCCGTTAACCTTTAAACCTCGGTTGGATTACCGAATCCGACCAAACTCCAATCAGAATGATATTGGTGTTTTCTCCTCACCTCTTCCTCCTCCTCCTCCTCTTCCTCTTCCTCCACAGGAATCCCGAGGCCTCCTCACCCCCCAGACATTTCTCCGTACTACCCGCTGTCCCCCGGCACCGTGGGCCAAATCCCCCATCCGCTAGGATGGTTAGTACCACAGTAAGCAACGCCTTTATTACCCTCTATTACACCATCACTGTGTGTGTTAGCATGACTGTGTGACATCAGTGTGAATTGAGGATGTTGCCCCGCCTCCTCCTGGGCCCCGCCTCTTTCTGGGTTTGAGTCCCAGTGGGTTGAACCCGATTGGTTCTGGACCGGAGAATACTTTTTTGATCAGGAGCAAAAAACAAACCGAGGTCAAGTGTAAACAGGAAGTGAACCCTCCAAACCCGAAATCCTGACTTTTTTAATCCAATCAAAAATACCAGCTGTGAAAGCCCCCCCCCCCCGCCCCAAAAGCTTTTTTTCCCAATTAAACGTTTAGCTAGCTTATTTCTGGATGCTAAAACATAATTCTCGCACGCTGACAACCGTTTGTTACTTGGAGTTGGTTAGCGTTAGCACTAGCTTAAACTAACCGACAGACTGGGAAAATGTGACCCTCAGTTCAGACTCTCAGGCCCCCCAAAAAAGTAGCTTTTTTCCCGACAAAAACTTTAAGCTAGTTTATCACTGGATGCTAAGCTACTAGATACGTGATTAGCTTCGGAGACATCCTGACGCTATGGCGTGGATTAAAAACTTTCGTCTCTATGGAAACCAAGTTGCCAAAACATTCTCGTACTTTGACGGTCGTTTGTTGTTTGCAGTCGGTTAGCGTTAGCACTAGCCCGCGCTAACCGACAGACCGGGTCGAGATGAAGGACTAGATGATGAATTTACCTCACGGATCGTCCTCTGGGCTCGATAAACCCTCAGCTCAGACTCTCAGGTGTTTAAAACTGCCTGGAACCTGAACCTTCCTGAACGCCTCGCCTCGCCTCGCCGCCGCATTCCATTTAGCACGTCTCTGTTTGGTCCAATTAGAGTAATGAACTCCGATCGGCCGCATTTCCCCCACAATTCCACACGGGGGCTCTCCCTTGGTAACTCTTGTCAACACTTGTTAATGTGACAAAAGGCTACAAATTAAGCTCTGTTAATTTAATGTTTTCCCGCCGCCGTCTAAATACCGGGAGAGGCCCCGAGCGCCGCGCCGCCGCCGCCGCGCCCTTTGATTGGCTGCACTTTATTTTGGTATAAATTTACATTCATTATTGTTTGTCTTTGAATGTGTAGACCTCAATTAGCGTGATGGCTCCATTAAAGGAGCCGCGCTTCGTCTTTAATTATCACAACAAAACACCTCGTTCCTGCCCGGGGGGGGCGGGGTTGGGGGGGGGGCAACACCGAAGCGAAGGGTTATGAAATTTAATTAGCCATTGCTATCAAGATTTGTGGCATTCAAATTGTTGAGAGCCCCCCCCCCCCCACTTTGATCTACGCTCTGCAATCCCCCAGATTTTTGTCCTGATCAAATGAGAATAAAGAGGTGGTGGGGTGGGGGGGGGGACTGATGGGAGGGGGGTGGGTGGCTCTTCGCTCCTGCATCAACACGCTTCCTTTACCTTTACGCCTTTCTTCTCCCCCCCCCCCCCTTTTCCTAGGCAAGGTCAACCTGTTTATCCAATCACGACGGGGGGCTTCAGACACCCCTACCCCACTGCGCTCACTGTCAACGCATCCATGTCAAGGTGAGTCGGCCCCCCCGGATCAGAACGCTGTTTGGTGTTTGGGTGTGAGGGCAATGCACAAAACATCCACAGAGCAGCAGCCCCCCCCCCCCCCCCCACACACACACACACACACACACACACACCAGAAGGAGATGTTCAAAAGGCCCCGTCCTCCAGGGCGGGGGCCCTGTCCTAAATATTCATTATATTTATCATTTTCTAATGAGGCCCCTGAAGAACATTTACCCCCCCGCTGCATGTCACGCAGATGTGATGCCATTCGGGGGGGGGGGGGTATCCTTGCTAGACGGATAAACAAACATCTCTTTGAAGGGGGGGGGCACTTGGCTGGCCCAATAGGGTCGCATTCGAATGCCGCTGCTGCTGTGGACGTTAGTGCACCCGTGGGGGGGTGGGGGGTTGATGTGTGTTTGTTGCCATCTTGTCTACATGTGTGTGTTTAATGCCTCACTGCCCCCCCCACTCCAGGGTCGCATGTCCTCCATTTGGGGGGGGGCGCAAACATAATTAATGTTGGATGACTAACTCGTGATGTGTTGATTTGGAGGAGCCAAACCCCGCCCCCCCAGAAAACAAACCTCCTCCTTCCTCTCCAGCCTTTCAGGGTGGGGGGTTAAGTCGAGTCTAGGGATGAAGCCAGGCTTTAGTTTAATTAAAGAAGCAGCTGCTGGGGGGGGCGTGGGCCCTGTTAGGGCGATTCAACAACATCCTGTTTCTACTTCTTGATATCTGGAGTCACATTGCCCCCCCCCAGGCCCCCCAGCCTGGTCTCAGTAGCTGTCGGGTCAGATTGAGGGTCCATCCAGACGTGGGCATCTTGAAGTGGCTGTTGATTGCCCCCCTTCCCCCCCATGTTAGACGGCCCGTATGTTGTGATCATCTTATTTCCAGTGCAGCTAATTGAATCTACTTCTTGGGATTTCAGAGTGGGGGGGTCTGGGGGGGGGGGCATGGGGAAGAGCTAATGCCCTGTGATGAGGCCTCCTAATTGAATTAGCTTAACTGAATAGATGGAGGGTTCTGGGAGCTCTCTGGAGGACGGGGGGGGGGGGGGGTTAATGGGGGGGTTAACACCCCCCCCCACACACACACACATAGGAATAAACATGGCGGCCGGAGCGTCAGGAAGGCTCAGGCGGTTTGTAGCGAGCAGAGACGTCCCGGTCTTGTTCTCCTGTGGGGGGTGGGGTCTGGGGGGTGGGGGGTCAAAAAGAAGCATCGGTTCTGGAGGGAGTGGAGCCAGAAGTGGACATGGGTGGGGGGTGTGTGTGTGTGACGTGTGTGTGTGTGTGTGTGTGTGTGTGTGTGACGTGTGTGTGTGTGTGACGTGTGTGTGTGTGTGTGACGTGTGTGTGTGTGTGTGACGTGTGTGTGTGTGTGTGTGTGTGTGTGTGTGTGACGTGTGTGTGACGTGTGTGTGCGTGTGACGTGTGTGTGTGTGTGTGTGTGTGACGTGTGTGTGTGTGTGTGTGTGTGACGTGTGTGTGTGTGTGTGTGTGTGTGTGTGTGTGTGTGACGTGTGTGTGCGTGTGACGTGTGTGTGTGTGTGTGTGTGTGTGTGACGTGTGTGTGTGTGTGTGACGTGTGTGTGTGTGACGTGTGTGTGTGTGTGTGTGTGTGTGTGTGTGACGTGTGTGTGTGTGTGTGACGTGTGTGTGACGTGTGTGTGACGTGTGTGTGTGTGTGTGACGTGTGTGTGTGTGTGTGTGTGACGTGTGTGTGTGTGTGTGTGTGACGTGTGTGTGACGTGTGTGTGTGTGTGTGTGTGTGTGTGTGTGTGTGTGTGTGACGTGTGTGTGTGTGTGACGTGTGTGTGTGTGACGTGTGTGTGTGTGTGTGTGTGACGTTTGTGTGTGTGTGTGTGTGTGTGTGTGTGACGTGTGTGTGTGTGTGTGTGACGTGTGTGTGTGTGTGTGTGTGTGTGTGTGTGTGTGTGTGGGAGGATGTGAAGCCGCTTTGCCCCTCGTTGCTTAAACCTGCCCTTTGATATGTCCCCCCCCTCCCAGATCATTACACATTAAACGGGGGGGGGCCTACCGTTACACATTGGCAATTAAATGGCGTTGGGCTCGCTGACCCCCCCCCCCCCCCACCTCACCCGGAGCCGGTCTTACCTTTCAGATTGAGACGTAGGAGCTCCAGGGTTTGGGGGTTTGTGTGGGGGGGTGGATAGGTCTGTGGGTGGGGGGGGTCCCTTTCTGCGTAGCTTAAATTGGTCCGAGGCGCCGCTCGCTGATGATGAGGATGAGGAGGATGCCCCCCCCACCCCCCCGCGCTTCAAAGGGATGGCCGTCATGTTTAAACCATAACCTGGGCTGTACAGTGGCAGCAGGATGGGGGGGGGGGGCAGAGGAAGAGGAGAGAAGAAGAAGAAAATGGATCTGGGAACAGAGGAAATTTTAACAAGTGCACGGAGAAGGGGGGGGGCAGAGGAGGAGTGGGTGGGGGGGGGGTGCAGCTCTAATGATGGCGATGTGCCGACTCCCCATCAACGGATGACACGGCACAAACACCAGTGTTCAGTGATGAAGAGGAGGGTGGTGGGGGGGTAGAATAGAGGGAGAGGGCTGGTGGGGGGGGGGTGCGGGGGGGGGTTCCGACACTCCCCTGAGATGGCCTCCAACACAAACCGCTTGTTCCCGGCGAGTTTATCCTCATCATTATCTTCTGGCTCGGAGCCATGCAGCCAGACTCCAGCGATAATGAGCCGTTAGGAACGCAGGAATATTCCTCCTGCTCTTCCTCCTCCTTCATCATCCTCCTCTCCTCAATCCTCCCGGTCACGTGGAGTGTGTAAACACACACACACACACACTGATAGACGTGTTCAAATAACGCCACGTGAATAAAGAACGCGGCGGCGGCGTCTCGCGGACGTTTGGAACGATTTCACGCGTTTCTGGTGTGGAGATGATGAAGTGATGATGATGATGATGATGATGATGATGATGATGGGAGGAAGATGAAACCGTCACGCTGCTGCTGACGCTGCTGAGCCGGCAGGAAACGGGAAGCGAACGGAGGCGATAATCTGAGGCGATTCGGAGCGTTCTCACCTAATCTGATAACAGATTAAATGACATTTTCATTTCAATGCAGATGCTAAACCTGCAGCTTCCTGTCGCCGCGGCGACGCACCTCATTATGAAGCCGCTTCCTCGCCTCCCATTGGTTCACGTCACCTCTAACAAAACACGTGGCTCATGTTAGCTCCATCTCCCAGCCTTAAAGCTGTGATGTTGCTGTCATGTAGCGGTAGCGTGCTAACTCTGCAAACAAGCCCCTACAAAGATAAATCAATTTCTAATGGTTGCCGTTAGCAACATCAGACGAGGATTAGCCTAACGATGCTACATGCTACGTCAAACCAACCAAATCAATATATTTCCTAGCAAAACACTTGTAGCGATGCTAAGCTAAGCTAAGCTTTTGAATGTAAATGAAGCCACATGCTAACAGTTCGTGTTCAGGTGGGCGTGAACTTCTGGAGGCAGGAAGTGATGTAACACTGAACGTATTCATGTTTGTTGTTTTTCTCACATATTTTTGAGAAATTGTTTGGATGTTATTGCACTGGTTCTGATCTGTATGACGTGTCCGGGCTGCGTTCTGTTGTGACCTTTGACCTCATTTAAATATTAAAGTCTGTTAATAATAATCTGTTAATGAAGTAAAATAAATGTAACCATTCCTTAATGTTAAATAGCGATGAATTTATTACTTATTTACGTTACAAACATTATAAATATGTTTGTTTCTCTGTCATAAAATAAATCCTTTTAATTTGTCAGGTTAATAATTAATTTGTTAATATTAATAGTAATAATTATAGTAGTAATAATAATTATGATAGTAATAATAATAGTAATAACAGACTAATGGAACAGGAAGTGGCCTCGGACACGTCTGTGTTTTTGTCCTCCTGTGACTAAAGGTTGCTGGTTCCATTCCCGTCATCCGTCGCCCTCGGCGGCGGCGGCGGCCGATGGAACTGGAACCCGCGGCCTTCGGTCTTGTGTTTCTGTGCTCCATCTTCTCATTTCACCTGTGTCCATTCTGACGATTTACACAGTCTTCTGTCCTCCAGGTTCCCCCCACACATGGTGCCCCCCCACCACAGTTTGCACACCACGGGCATCCCCCACCCCGCCATCGTCACGCCCAACGTCAAGCAGGAATCCTCCCACAGCGACATCAGCTCCCTCAACAGCTCGTGAGTACGCCGCCATCGCTCGCACCTTCTGCGCCGCGTCGGGGGCGGAGCCTCGCTCACCTACCCCCCCCCCCTTCCCTCCCCCTACAGGAAACAGTCGGACGCTAAAAAGGAGGAGGAGAAGAAGAAGCAGGTGCACATAAAGAAGCCTCTGAACGCCTTCATGCTCTACATGAAGGAGATGCGGGCCAAGGTGGTGGCCGAGTGCACGCTGAAGGAGAGCGCCGCCATCAACCAGATCCTGGGCCGGAGGGTGAGTGCTGCCCCCTCCCTCGAGGTTAAAGGTCATCCATCTGACTGGTCCCTCATTGGTGGGTTTCTCTCCTCAGTGGCACGCCCTATCGCGAGAGGAGCAGGCCAAGTACTACGAGCTGGCGAGGAAAGAGCGACAGCTGCACATGCAGCTCTACCCCGGCTGGTCAGCACGAGACAACTATGTAAGTCTTAAAGGGGACAGGTCGTGACGGGCGGAGGTCTGTAGGGGGCGCACTAGAGCCGCCAGAGAGCGCCGTTCTCTACCCACGCCAGCGCGCAGATGTTTGATGTTAGCATTCACGCTAGCAGGAGTGTCGGTCGTTTCCACCGAGGGCCACATCAGCATCACGGCT
Organism: Antennarius maculatus; assembly: GCA_013358685.1. Lineage (NCBI taxonomy): Eukaryota > Metazoa > Chordata > Actinopteri > Lophiiformes > Antennariidae > Antennarius > Antennarius maculatus. The sequence goes on along the minus strand of CM023626.1, from coordinate 17,012,400 downwards.
GTCCTCAAAGGGCCAGATGTAACTAATAAATGTAACTAAATGTAATGTAACTAAATGTAACTACTCCTTGATGGTAAATAACTGAATTAATTACTTATTCTAGTTCCAAACATTACAGTTACACAGAAAAAATGTTTGTTTCTCTGTTCTAACATAAATCTTTTTAATTTGTCAGATTATTAAACCCACAGAACTCCATCAATCAAGGATCAAACTATCAATCAATAAAGAAAAATAACATCAAACACAAGTTAGGACGTTAACTTTGCTCAAAATGTTTTAGTCAGAGTTAAAATGGGCTGGACTACTGCATTGTGGGAAATGTAGTTTTTACTCAAAGCACAATCTGACCTTTTTTACTCTCGAGGGCCACATAAAACGACTTGGTGGGCCACATTTGGCCCCCGGGGCCTTGAGTTTGACACATGTGGCGCTACAGGTACATCAGTCCTCCTGACTTCCTGTCCTGATGTTGGGATCTGCTCCCAACCAATCAGAAGCCTCACTCGACATTGAAACCTGTTTGATGTTTAGGAAGCTCAGCTGATGGCGTCGCTTAGCAACAGCAGACATTATAGCCTTTTAAGCTAACGTTAAGATTGTAAAATTTACACGCGTGTTGAGTTAGCCGCTAGCCGCTGCTAACAGGTTTGTCACCTTAGTCTCGGTTGAAACGGACTCGGCCTCCATCTAAAGGGGGCGGAGGTCACATGACCAGGGCGCGAGCTGGCCCCGCCTCCACCCGAGGGAGACGCTGCTCCCGAAGTGTAACTACGACGAGACAAGTGTGCAGATTTTGGGGGATGAGTGTGAGCGGCGAGCCGCCTCGGAGAAGAAATAAGCGAAAGAAATAAGACAAAAGATTAGAGAGGCAGAAGAAAAGAGCAGAAAAAGAGGGAGAGATGCGGTCGGGCCTGCAGTGGCTGACAAACCGGAGGGCAGAGAATGAATAAATAAGTAAACACACAGACGAGTCCTGCTCTGTGCTGCATGTTCGGGGCATTCTGCGGTATAATAACTAAGGTTCCTGTCCGTGTCTACTCTTTCTTTCTATTTTTTTGGCGGCTAACCAACAGGGGAAAAGGAAGAAGAGAAAAAGGGAAAAGCAGCAAGCAGAGAGCAACGGTAAGCGAGCTGCAATTATCTCCCATATTAGAACCCCCCCATCATGTGTCAGGCAGACGACATCCGACCGCATCCGACCAGCTGCTGTTCTTTTGTTTGTTGTGCTGCCTTCTTCTTCTGGTTCTTGTTTTTAGAGTTAAGCTATGCAATGCAATATTTAAATGTTAGAGTTGCTTGTAAACCCCCCCCCTCCCCTTCAACTCCCTCCTCTTCCTCACCCCCCCCCCTTTCCCTTAGCCATCCCCAGCTAATATAACTGAATATGCATGACCCCCCCCCCCCCTCCCTATCCAAACCACCACATCCCCTCTTGACACCCCCCTCCCTCTTTGCCCCTTAGCATTGTGGTATTGTGATGTGTTGAGCCTGTTAGCATTAACGTTGCTAGCGCTGCGTTAGCGCCTGCAGACAGCCTGACTTTGGCGCTGAGTGACTGTTTGCTTGCTGGCTGCCCTCTGCCTGCCTGCCTGCATGCCTGAAACCACATGAACCCCCCAGCAGGGATTAAACCTGAGCATTAAGGAGGTTTCTAATCCTGTGATCTCATCCTCATGATTCTCCTGATTGTTACTGTTTGAGCAGCGACTTTGTCATCATTCATGTGTTTGTTTTTTTTGCGCTGGTTTTGGTGACGGATTTCTCCTTTAAGGCCTCTCTATCTGTTCTTTTTTTCAGAACACAGAGAATATTTTCCAAACCCTTGCCTTTCACTCCCTCCGATTACAGGTGCTAATGTCATTTTGAGTTTTAAATCACTAACTTGTTGATTCTTTTCTCTGTATATTGATTTATCCTTGAATTTAAAGTTAAAATTATCTCTTGAAATATGCTCCTTTTTGCTTTGTTTGCTGCTTTCTCTTCTTAAAATGTTGCTGTTAAAGGAAGATTATTATTTAAACTAGATATAATTATTTCATATTCATATCTTGTATTTATTTATTTAATCTCTATGTTGATGAGCTGATGATTACTCTTAGTTGTGACGTCAGGGTGAACCTCCTTAAGCTTTGTTAGCTCCAGCTTCTCTTAGCATGAGTTTGGCTTTAAATCTACTCAGACCTGGACTCAAACGCCATAGTCTGCCGCTAGCACTAACGGCTAGCAGCTTCTGTTAGCCGCTCCGATCACAAGTTTGATGCCAGGTCCAAGGAGTAGGCCCCCTGCTGTTAATCCTTCATGCTGCTAAAAGCTAATTCACCCCCGCACTGTTTTAAGGCTCATTTATGATGTTGGAGATGCGTATCGATGAGACGCAGTACTGCCAGCGACCACTGGGGGCGACGTTGAGACAACTCAAGCAAGACGGAAAACAAACATTCCGATTGTCGCTACTTTGCCTTTTCCACGTTTTATTTTGAAACTACCAATCAAACGTTCGCCTCGATCGCCATTTTTGTTGCCGGTTTAACTCCTTCCTGCCCTCTTGTGGATAAACGATGCGTTACTGGACATGTTTTTAACAGACAAGCGTATTTTCGTACTTAGACGAAGCATAAATGAGCCTTCAGCGGTCGACGTTTGGAAGTGTAGCGCTAGCGCTAATAACCCCTAGCCGCTCATTAATATCCACTAGCCCCGATGAGCTCTAGATTCATGAGTGACAGCGTAATCCCAGCATGCCTTTTGGTTGTACTAATGAAGCGCTAGCGGTATGAGAATGGCTGTCAGGGTGTTTCCTGCGAGGCTTCATAGATTCACCTGTTTTCTCTCCTCATCTCTCTCCTCCTTCCGTTTCCGTTTGGTTTCGGTTCTTCCTCTCTGCTGGCTTCCACTTCCTGTCGCCGCGCCAGACCTGAGCGCTCCTAAGAAGTGTCGAGCGCGCTTTGGGCTCGACCAACAGAATAACTGGTGTGGCCCATGCAGGTGTGTATGGTGTGAGCTTGCACCGGGCGGGGCCAGGTGAGGGCGGGGCTACCGTGCACTGGGACCTCCTCCTTCGCTCTCTGCTGCCGCTGCTCCTTCTCTTCCTGCGCCGGGCTAATCGTCACCTCTCAGCTTCCTCCAGCCACGCCCTGCCGGTCTCTCTTAGCCGATACGCCAGAGTGTGTGTGAATGCATGTGGAGGGGGTGGGGGGGGTGGGGAGGAGGAGCCTACAGGGGAGGGGGGGCGGGGTTTTGTTGCAGGATTACGGGTCAGTAAAGCCTAAACCGGCAGGTCGGGGGGGCTCTGGAGGATCTGGAAGCCTGATGGTTCGGTCGTTACGGAGGAAGTCCCAGTGCTGCCACCTGAACCTAAGCCCCGCCTACATGTTGATGTCTGTCCAATGACGTGTCCATTTTCTTTTCTTTTTTTTTCGTTTTTGTGCGTGCGTGTACTTGTATGTGTGTGTGTGTGTGTGTGTGTGTGTGTGTGTCCGTGTGTGTTTGTGTCTACCTCTTTGGCTAACAGATGCAAATACCCCAAAGAAGTGTCGTGCCTTGTTCGGGCTTGACCAGCTGAGTTTATGGTGCAAACCATGCAGGTATAACTGCTGTAGAACCAATGGGAGGAGGACATCCACCATGAGCAGCTTCTCTCTCATTATATCCCTCTAAATTTCCTATCGTCGTGGTAACAGACGACCACTTCCTCCTCCTCCTTCCTCTTCCTGGAGGAGCTTCCTGTTCTAAATTTCCTTCCTAGTGGCAGAAGATGGATTTCTAAACTTCCACTTCCCCAAAAAAAAAATTTCTCCAACCTCTCGACCGGCTCGAAATCCATCTTCTGACCACGCCGTGGATAAGCCCCTCCCATTTTAACTGTCATGTCTGTTCTAATTGGCGTCCTTTTTAATATCTTAATAACGATGTGATGCTAACAAATTTAGCCCTGCTTTCTCTGAGGGCCTGCTCAGTGACACTCTTCTCTGTGCCCTCTTCCTCCTCCTCCTTCTCCACCTCTTCTCTTGGATAACCCGTACTTAGCCCCTACCTGTTGTCTTTCTGTTCTGACACAAGCAGTCTTTGAATTGGGAATATTTTCATGGTAGGTATTTGTTTCTGCTAAGTAATTCCCTTCTCTGTGTCTGGCTTGCTCCACATCCTCTTTCCTGACTCCGCCCATCGTCGTCATCACCATCATCATCATCATCATCATCATCACTCGTCCATCGTGCGTTCCAGATGATCGTAATCGTGCATCACCCCCTCGTACGGGCAGCGGCGCGTCAGGAGGCGTGACGGTTTCCGTCTTCAGAGGTTAAAAAGTTCTCTCTGGGCTGCGTTTTTCCTAAAAGATGCATCTGGTGTTAAATTTCCCCCGAGACGAGGGAATCAATAACGCGCACCGGCCCCCCCTGCGATCGATCGATACGTCTGTTAAAAAATGGATATTAGCTCATTTGTTGCGGTTTGACGGACAGTTATGGAGACGTAGCGGCAGAGCGATGGCTCGATACGCCGCGCCACCCACAATGCATTGAGGGGGGGTGGGGGGTGGACGCGCTCTTGTCCTGTCCGCTGTTGTGTGTTTGTACCCCCCCCCACCCCCCATCAGAAGGAGATCCAGCTTCTGGAGATCTTTCCTGTGTCTCGTCTCGTTTCTCGTTCCTGAAGAATTTCAGGTTTTGATCGTAATCGAACGACAGGAAATAGAAAGTCTGACTTCCTGTTCAGAAACACCTCCGTCCTCCTCTTCCTTTTTTTTTTTTTGTTTTTGTTTTTTAAACCATCTTTTTTTTTCCTTTTTTTTTAAAATCGCCCGTGGCCTTCAGGCGTTCTCCTGATAGGATGGAGCGCTGAGAGAAGGGGTCACCGCCGGGGTCAGGGTAAAGATGAGGTGGGCAGAGATTCCCCTAAACCAAATCTCACAGCGTCACACACACACACACACACACACACACACACACACACACACACACACACACACCGGGTCTGGCCTCGGGACTCAGCAGGGAGGGAGGGAGGGGGGGTCCTGAACCCACGCAGTAATGCACACATGGTGTCTCGACCCCTCACACACACACACACACACACACACACACTCGTGTCTGTGGGGCAGATGCGGGGTAGTGTGGATCTTGTTGACTCTTTTCGCCTCGCATCCACAAGCCGTCGCCCCCGGAGACGAGAGGGCGGAGCTAGAGGCGGGTCCAGTAACCTCGAGTAGCAGCTGTAGCTCCGCTAGCAGGGATAGCAAACGTTAGCACGTCTGATCCACCTCGTTCATTCCATCATCTTCATCATCTTCACCACCGTCATCCTCGTCTTCATCACCTGTGTGCTCGTTTCCCTGCTGCTTCCTGTCCAGGTGCTCCACCTGTGACCCCGCCCCTCCATGGCTGTCCTGTCTGATGGTTTGGGAACCGACTGTCATTTCTACCATTGTGTTCTTAGCATGAGGTTTTACCCCCGCCCCCCCCCGACGCCGAAACGCACCTTCAGACCCCCCGGTCGCCTCACGCCACCAGGAAGTAGACTCAGACTTCCACAGGAAGTAGGAAGTGATGAACCGACTTCACGTAGAAGAATAGAAATTAAACAAAAAAAAACAAAAAACACCTGATTGGCTGGGAGCTGCTTAGTGTTATTTCGGAATCGATTGGTCGATTGGAGGTGGGCGTGGCCGGCTGAAGGTGCGTTCAGGTGCGTGGGGTTAACCGGCGACCCCGGCGTGAAGGCGCGGCGCTGAACCGTCTCCTCTTCCTCTCGCTTGTCCTCCAGGAGAAAAAAAAAGTGCATTCGCTACATCCAAGGTGAAGGCAGCTGCGCCAGTCCTCCCTCCACGGACGGAAGCTTACTCGACTCCCCCCCATCCTCCCCCTCCTCAGTGGTCCCCTCCCCCTCCCCAAAAGAGTCCAAACAGACTGAACAAATGCAACCTCTCTCACTGACTATGAAACCGGCCCACCAGCCACTGCACCACTCGCACCTCCTCGCCGGGCCCCCGCCATCCTTGGTTCAGCTGGACAACTCCGCCCCCGCGGCGGGCAAAACGCCCGGCGCCCCCCCCGCCCACAACGGAGCCCTGGAGCACGGCGACGTCTCGTCCTCGCGGCCGCCGGGCTCCTCCGCCGCCCGGTCCTCGGCGTCGCTGTGCCACTCCCACTCGCTCCTCCCCCCCCCACACGGCCCCCCAGCCCCTGTCGCTAGTGACCAAGTCTATAGAATAGTCCCCGCCCCCTTTCCCCTCCTCTTCCCTTTCCCAGCCCCGCCCCCTGCTATCGTCAGCTCTTCTTTACGTTTCTGTGCCGTCAGGCTTTGAAAATTTACTAGTTTGTTTTCTTAAAGTTCATTGGTCAATATTTGACCCTTCATTATCAAACAAAATCTAATTATTATAAAGTAAAGCGATGAGCTGTAGTATAGCTTTGTGAATCTGCCAAAAGTTTTATGAATTTCATTTTGTCTGTTTTTGTAGCGTCGAACAGAATAAACTTCCAGATGTTTAAGGCGGAGATAAAAGTGGGCGGTCCCATCTAAAGGTGGGCGGTCCCATCTAAAGGTGGGCGGTCCCATCTAAAGGTGGGCGGTCCCATCTAAAGGTGGGCGGTCCCATCTAAAGGTGGGCGGTCCCATCTAAAGGTGGGCGGTCCCATCTAAAGGTGGGCGGTCCCATCTAAAGGTGGGCGGTCCCATCTAAAGGTGGGCGGCCCTTCACTGACTTGGTTCTCCTTCTTTATTTGTATTAAATACGAGCTCGCGAACCAATCACCACTTCACACCGGGGGAGGGGGGGGGGGGGGCGTGGGGGCACGAGGCTGGCGGCGACTCCTCCCTGAGGAACAACTCTAATTGTGATGTTACTTGTTCTTGTTTAAATGTACAGAATAATGGGGAACGGATGGGGATGGGGGGGGGCGGGATGGGGGGGGTAACTGTGTTAAATATGCATTCTTCCACTGCGTTGTCTTTTTTTTTTTGTTGTTGTTGTTGTTTACCTTTGGGGGTGGAGTCAAGCGAGTTGGGTGGGAGGAGGGACGAGGGAGGGGGCGGGTTTTGGGGGGGAGGAAGGGGGGGGGGGTCGAGGGTCATTGAATTCAAATGTCACAACGCTAGGACCAGTAGTATTTATTGCTTTAGAGATTGCTTGTTGTATCTTGTACGTGTCTCTTTTTGACCTTTTTTTTTTTTATTAATGCATTGTAAAATATTTTTTCTTAAGCTAAGCGACTTATATACGAACGATCCATTTTTACGATGAGGTTTTAAACGGTAAAATCTTTTGTTTTTTGGGGGGGGGTTTCTTTCCTCGCTGAAAAACCTGGATTCCACTCGGTGTCGATCTGACGAACAGAAGTATGCACAACTTCATTTCAAGGAATTGCGTCTAAAAGCCATTTTTAGGAAAAAGAGGAAACCAAGACTTGAACAGGAAGCGGTGGCGAGGGCGTCTTCAGTGGGTGGAAAACTTCTTTTTTATTGCTCAGTCGCTGACTGTCGATCCGTGTACAGATTTTCCGTGCCAAATTTTGTGATAATTTTCTCTGCCCCCTCCGACCACGCTGTAGGGATCTTTTTTATTTTATTTTATTTTTTTTTTTTTTTTTTTTTTTTTTTTGTTTTTTTTGTTTGTTTTTTTTTTTTTTTCATTTCCATACCATTCTTTGCTGTGACGTTACATAGATTGCTATGTATGTAGTATAAATGTTGCTATAACAAATGTGTTTGGTAGCAAATTGTCAAATATTAAAATTTAAACTTAATAAAAAGGCGGACATCATACTGTATAAACCCACAAGGGCCAAATTATGTATATCAGGAGGTTCATAAAAAAACTATTAAATACAAAAAAATACACAAACTGCCACTTTTAAGTACACTACTACATATAGGTAGATAGAAAAAATAAAAATAGGCATGTTGATGTTGCAAGAGGCTGTAAAAAAAAGCTACAAGAGAATCATCCACTTGGTGCCATCGTAGTTGACATGACGCGACTGTAATCTGTCGATTTCTTCTCTGGTTTATTAAGATGCTAATGATAAATAGTTTGAATGTTTCCTTAACGGCTGTGATGTTCCTGTTCTATTTTATGCTCTTATCTCTTCTGTTCGTTTGTTTTTTCCTGTTATTTTAAGTGGTTCCAAAACCATGTTTTTTTGTAATGAATAAATGTTTATGCTGTACAGTCTCTGTAGCATGCAGTTCTGTATTAATAAAAGCAACTTAGTATGTGCACGCCCTCGTCATGCTTTTATTCTGAAAACCCCTCCGCCTGACAGGTGTGAGAAACGCCAAGAATTTTCATTTCAAATCAGTTAAAGTGAATTAATTCTGTTGGATCAAATGGAATTTAATTCAGTTTAATTGTTAAAAATTAAACAATTTAGTTCAGCTTTACTCATCTGATAGTAATCATTGATCGTGGCTCCAACATTGGGATGAAACCTGGACCAATCAGGAAGCTTTCCAGAAACTTCCTGATTGGAAGTTTATGGAAATTTAAAAAAATTACATAAAACATGTAAATTTCAAATCTCTGAAAAGACTTTTATCTACACGTTTCTGCTGTACATCAGAAATGTGTAGATAAATGTAAGTTTAATTAAATATACGTAACCCAGTAGCCCTCATCAGAGACCAGAATTAGAAAAATCTGTAACCATGGAGACGAATAAATAGGAATAAAAGTTTCACCACAAAAACCCATGAAGTTTGGTTAAAAGTAAACATTTATTCATCCAACAAAGAATTTGTTGGATGAATAAATGTTTAAAAAATGAAGTAAATGGAATTTTAAAATATTTAAACGTTAACCTTCGTCCAGAACAGTTTTGATCTGGATTTCCTGGAAGGGAGGGAGGACAAACATTTTATTTTCTCTCCCTTCTCTCTCCTTCGAGCGTCCTGATTCACACCGCTGTGATGTCACCGCTGTGATGTCACCGCTGACATCACAGCGGTGTCGTTGGAGCCGTGTTCTCCGGACCGGGCCTCCGTTTCGCGTTGGATGGATTCCCGTTGGAGCGTCGCCCTGAAGCGCAGCCGTTGTTCCTGACGGGGACAGGATGTGATGTCGTCCAGCGCAGTGAGGGGGTGGGGGGGGTGGGGGGGATGGTACGGCCATCCAGCCGTCTTTGTTCCCTTTGAATGCGGACAATGTGGCGTCTACACGCGTGTGTGTGGGTTATATCCTTGAACCCCCGGCGATGGAAAGCCTCCGACGGTTCTTTACATTTCAAGGAGAAAAGCCGGCGAGTAAAGAAATGAGGTTTTTTTGATGTCGGCGTGCGGCGGCGGAGGAAACGCCGGCGACCATCGCTGCAGGCGAGCGAACAAATATGAAAACACGGAACGCGTGTGTTCCACAAACGGGTTTAGAGTGTCATTAAGAAGAGATGTGACCCCCGTGACCCCGATCAGGTCGCTGGAACGACCTCGGCATTCTCCCGCAGCTCCACGCCATCCTTTATGGCGTCCTGCGTGATGACATTGCTCTCTTCACCCCAATTAGGATGAATTCACCGCTGAGAGGAAACACGGGCGGAGGTTCGGAGTCTTTGTGAGTTTCTGAAGCAGCTCGATCCGTTCCGACGTTCTCCAGGGAACAATTAACTCACGAGGTCGAAAAGAAGCCATCCTGGCATTTGATTCGCCGCTTCTCCCACCGAGCGGCCAATAAAATCACTCGCTTCAGGAAAAAACACTGGGAATTTGTTTGGGAATCGGAACATGAGGCCGACGCCCATTAGGGGCGGGGCTTTGGATCCCTATACGGTCCTGATGCTTCGAGGTGAGGATGGAGGGGACGTCACGCCAACACGTATCCCGTCATCCCGCTTGGAATTCTGGGAAAAGAGTCCAGAAAACATCCAGGAAAAACATGGAGGTGGAAATTTAACAAAATTCAGACACAAACTGGAATAATCTCGTCTTTTCTTAAGGAATAAAGTGTCGATATTCACTTTCACCGAATAATAGCGGGAAGTTTGAGCGTCTCTGCTTCCTATTGGTCGACGCAGGTCAGGTGGAGGATGTGAAAGAGGAAGCATTTCTAATCAAACATCGATATATTGATTAAAAAAGGCTGTAAAAAAATGCATCTGATCAGTAAATGTTAACGCTGCTACAGGTTTAACATATGTTGCTTTTATTTTGGAATGCCTGCATCCAGTTGAAGCAGGAGCTTTCAAAGTAAAAGCCTGTGGAGTTTTAGAAGTTAGCGGTTAGCTTGTGATGCTAAGTTAATCCTGCAGCATCTCTTCGCTTTCCAGGAAGTCGTCCTCTGACCTTGGAGAACAAAATGCTGCAGATGAAAGATTCGTGTTTAGAGAGATTTTCTCTTCCTGGCGACATGAAGAGAATCTTTTATCTGAGGAATGAAACGCCGCCGCCGCCGCACGCGGGACGGTTTGGTCGGGTTTGGTTGCATGATGCCCCCCCCCCCCCCAAAGGGCCGTCCTGTGGCGTGTCAGCAATGAGGCCGACTTTAATCAGAAGGATTCTGGATCCATTCAGGCCAGACTGTGTGAATCTCACTACAATGGTTTGTGGGGGGGGGGGGGGGGGGGGGCAATAAAAGCAGCAACAACGAGTCCGGGGGGGGGGGGGGGGGGGACAGGCGACAGGGAATTCGGGCGGCGCCATCAGACGGCGGGTTCTGGACAGAGTCCCCACTGTTTTTAGGTCGAGTTTCTGTCGTTAAAATCAACAAAATGGAACGAACCAGAGACGCCCCCGAAACGTCACTCCAGGACGCCACGGCGAGGGGCGGGGTCAAAGGTGACGTGGATCCAAATCTGGAGGCAACTTTTGAGTGACATCATCAGCAGAAGAGTTCATGAATGCTATCATTTAGCATCCCGGCTAACGTTGTTCATCACATCTGAAGACGGATGAACTGAAGTGAACCTAAAGCGCTTCACGGCGTGACGGCGCGGCGGGAGCGACACACACACACACACACACACACACACACACACACAGGTGTGCTGTCACCTCCTCAGCACTACTGCCCCGCTCCCTAATGATGGCGCTGAGCAGCGAGCTAACTACCCTCACAGTGGAGCAAGCCCCCAGGCTAGTGCCACATCCCTCCATCAAGGCCCGCCTTCATCCCGCTTTACACTGGGCCTCTCCAAAGACACACACACACACACACACACACACACTCACACACACACACACACTCACACACACACACACACACACACACACACACACACACACACAATGACAAATAATTCATATTATGGCCTGCCTGAAACTTTGCCACCCGGCCTCATTAAGAGCCGGTTGTAAGCGTGTGACACGCGTTCACACAGGAACACGCGTGTTTTTGAAGTGACACCTCCCTGGGGGGTGGGGGGGGTGGGGGGGTCAGGAATAAATCACGGATAAAAACAGGTTGTTGTTGTTCACCTTCACGGATCTCAAGGTGAGGCGCCGCACATCAATGACGGATCCGTCTTGGGGTGTTAATGAACTCCTCGGACACGCCCACTCTGACACCCCGCCTCGACGCCTCCCCACGCCGTCGTGGCGTCCGCTATCCGACGGGGAGTGGATTTTCGTCTGATGCGTTCCGTGTTTGTGCGAACGCCGGCGAATCGTAACCGTGTGGGTGTTTTTGTTTTGATTCTGAGAGCCAATCAGGCGGCTCAGAGGCGGCGCGCTCCCGGCGAGCCCACCGGGCATGTGGCTCCACGCTCTCTGTCCTGGGGGCGAGACCGCCGCGGCTCCCACTGAGCTCTGACTTTCCCGGGCATCAACCAGAGGAAGAAGAAACTTTCTCTGCAAAGTGACGGAGCATGGAGGCGGGGGGTGGGGGGGGTGTATCCGGGGGGTCAAAGGGCTTCCGTCTCCTGCGGGTTCCACCAACACCAGTTCAGCAGAAACGCCTCAGAGAGACGAGGTTACCGCGACGACCAAAGGAAGACGAGAGGCGAACCCCCCCGAAACATGAGGGGAGATGGAAGACGACCCCCGCCAGAATGGGTTCTGTGTTCCATCCCCCCCCCCCAGCTGATGTCAGCAGTGAGAGCAGAACGCGCTCCAGCCGCTGCTGATGAGGTCCAGATGAACGTCATGGTCAACAAGGGGTTAAACCCAGACACGCCCCCCAGGGATGGGGGGAGGGGAAGGTTCCAGAGTCTTCTCCAAATGCTGCTCCACCAGTCCCGTGAGGAAGAGGAGGAGCCGTCCCCCAAACACCTGACTCCCCCTGACAACCAATCACAAGAGGGTACAGGTGTGAGCGCGCCTCAAACGTCACGTGACGTCCACGCCCATTTTTAGGTCTCGTGACTTCCTGCTTTCCAGTTTGTCCCGCTGTTTGCTTACCAAAACCAGGACGTAAGATCTGACCAATGAGACGACCGGTTTCCTCCCAGCTGACGTGTTTCCGCCCTGGTTATTTGTCGTCTCCGTTAGCGTTAGCGACGGCGGGTTGGAAAACATCCGGCAGGTAACAACACGTCACACCTCCTCCAACTCCTCCAGTCGAACGTGATGCTAACACACGATGCTAACACGGTGATGCTAACACGCCGCGGCGGCGTTGACACAATTACGGCGGCGAGGACGCGCCGCGAGCGCCGGATGTGAGACAGGAGAGGCGTTTCAGAGCAGATTAGTGCCGACGCCTCGCCGCGTGTCGGCGTGCAGGGATCACACTGAGCCGGCGCCGGCGCGTGGGAAGCCTTTCGTCATTTTGTTCCACTCAAAGTGGGAGAAGGAAAACAAGCAGCGGGGGACACCCCGCCGCCTGCGCCGGATCAAACCCAAACTAATAAGCCCTGATGCTCAAATTAACGACGACGCCCGTTGGTGAACGCGGCCGCCTGACTTCCTGTGAGGCGCTGAGGCGGGGGAGGGGGGGGGGTTGAGTGGGAGGCGGAGCGACGAGCCGGAGCTCGCCGGCCCTTTAACACCCATAATCCTCCATTGTTCCCTGAAGAGGCTCGTTGAAATTAATTTGGTTGGTCAACAGTCAATAACGTTTCCCCGGAGACGAGGTTAGCCTCCATCGCGCCGCGGTTAGCGCTCAGACACGCCCCCCCACTCACAGCCTCTCCACCAGAGACGATCGTATCGACCAATTACTGACTAACGTCTCTATGCCCCCCCCCCACCCCCCAGGCAGAGCACCTCCTCCTCTTCCTCCTCAAATGTCAAATAAAAAAATTCAACTGTTTTGTTTACATTTTAGTAAAATCGCTTTTTCAGCAAAAACAATCGAGATAAAAACAGATGAACAGATTCATGACGTCATACGAGATACTCATCAGCACAGATGAAAGAGATTAGATTAGATTAGAGTAGATTAGAGTAGATTAGAGTAGATTAGAGTAGATTAGAGTAGAGTAGATTAGAGTAGATTAGATTAGATTAGATTAGAGTAGAGTAGAGTAGATTAGATTAGATTAGATTAGAGTAGAGTAGATTAGATTAGATTAGATTAGAGTAGAGTAGAGTAGAGTAGAGTAGATTAGATTAGATTAGATTAGAGTAGATTAGATTAGATTAGAGTAGATTAGAGTAGATTAGATTAGATTAGATTAGAGTAGAGTAGATTAGAAGAGATTAGATTAGATTAGATTAGAGTAGATTAGATTAGAGTAGAGTAGATTAGATTAGAGTAGAGTAGATTAGATTAGAGTAGAGTAGAGTAGAGTAGAATAGAGTAGATTAGATTAGAGTAGAGTAGATTAGATTAGAGTAAGATTAGATTAGAGTAGAGTAGAGTAGAGTAGATTAGATTAGATTAGAGTAGATTAGAGTAGAGTAGATTAGAGTAGATTAGATTAGATTAGATTAGAGTAGAGTAGAGTAGATTAGATTAGATTAGATTAGAGTAGATTAGATTAGATTAGATTAGAGTAGAGTAGATTAGATTAGATTAGAGTAGAGTAGATTAGAGTAGAGTAGAGTAGATTAGATTAGATTAGATTAGAGTAGATTAGATTAGATTAGATTAGAGTAGAGTAGATTAGATTAGAGTAGAGTAGATTAGATTAGAGTAGAGTAGATTAGATTAGATTAGAGTAGATTAGATTAGATTAGATTAGAGTAGATTAGATTAGATTAGAGTAGAGTAGAGTAGATTAGAAGAGATTAGATTAGATTAGAGTAGATTAGATTAGAGTAGAGTAGATTAGATTAGAGTAGAGTAGATTAGATTAGAGTAGAGTAGAGTAGAGTAGAGTAGAATAGAGTAGATTAGATTAGAGTAGAGTAGATTAGATTAGAGTAAGATTAGATTAGAGTAGAGTAGAGTAGATTAGATTAGATTAGAGTAGATTAGATTAGAGTAGATTAGAGTAGATTAGATTAGAGTAGAGTAGAGTAGATTAGATTAGATTAGAGTAGAGTAGAGTAGATTAGATTAGATTAGATTAGAGTAGAGTAGAGTAGATTAGATTAGATTAGATTAGAGTAGATTAGATTAGATTAGAGTAGAGTAGAGTAGATTAGATTAGAGTAGAGTAGATTAGAGTAGATTAGATTAGATTAGATTAGAGTAGATTAGATTAGAGTAGAGTAGAGTAGATTAGATTAGATTAGATTAGATTAGAGTAGATTAGATTAGATTAGATTAGATTGATAATCTGCTCGTCTCTGTCAGGAACACGGTTGTCATCCCGGACGCGCTTCGACATCCTGCTGCTGTCAGCGCTCCTCGCCGCTCGCCGCCACTCGCATGAGGCAACCCGATAAACGAGCTGACCGCTCATGGCGTCCGGCGCATCTCCGGCGTGTCTCCTTCCCCCCCCCCGGGGGCCCGTCTGGCGACACGCTGAGGCAACCGCCTGCAAACCCGCTGCAACTCCCAGGAACAGATCTGGGACAAACGTCGGGACGCTTCGTTACCGGGTTTTAAATTCGCCGCCGGGGTGCATTCCATTCCGTCTCATTTAGGCGTTTAGCCGCTAATCAAAGGGATGATTGACAGCTAACTTCTGCACAATAATCCCTCCCCATCCCAGATTAAAGTCGAGCCGAAACACGTCGGCGTTTCAAAGCGACCTCTCGTCGTTTCACCTGAGCGTTTCGACGCCGCCGCCGAGGAAAAAGAAAGGCTTCTCTCTCCAGTCGGCGCCGCGGATCTATCGACACCTCCTCCGACTCCCGCCCCCTCCGAGAGGGAAACTACGAGCCCCCCGAACGTTTGGCGCTGCCGAGGCGAGCACAGCGAGGCGCTCAGGAGCCATTTTGTGGGAGCGAGCGCTAACGGTTTGGCGCCGAGCGAAGAGACGGCGCCGTTGAAGAGAGAGAAGGGGGCTCAACCCCTCCACTTCAAAGACCCCCCCTCCAGCGGTGTCTTGTGATATTTATTTATTGAGATGATTTTGCCAGAAACCCAGTGGCCTGGCGGTGCCCCCCCCACTCTTTGATATGTTGCTTGGTTCTTAGCTGGCCGTCCTCAGAGAGGGAGGGGTCGCGGGGTCAGCCAAAGAGCCCCCCAGACGAAAAAGCATGGCTCACAGAGCCCACCTGAAACACCACACACCTACCATCTACACACACACACACCAGATGAGGCAGGGGGCGGTGCTGGTGGGCGGGGGCGGAGGCGGGGGCGGGGGCGCGGCCATTGATTACCATTAAAGGGGCAATGATTTGTTTCCCCCCACGTTCGGAGGAACGGCGCTCGCATCCAGATGAATAGATTAACTCCTTCAAGTCATTACTGGGTGTCCCACCGCACCCCCCCCACCCCAACCCCACCCCCATCCCGATGAAGCTAACGTTAGCACTGATGATTGTTAGCGCCATGCAGTGTAAAAACACCTGGGGGTGGAGGTGGGCTGGTGTTGGTTGGCCAGATGAATTTCAAGCAGCTGGGGGCCGCGAGGACCTTACCCCCCCCCCCATCCCACCCCCCGCCCCACCTCGCTACTGAGGAATCTGTTCTACAACGTAAGATATCGCCTCATAGACAGGATTTAAGAAAATACAAATTCAGTAAACAAAGTGTTGGGACTCGTCTGTTTGACCTGAACTTGGGATTGGGGTCTAGACTTGATTGATTGGGGTCTAGACTTGATTGATTGGGGTCTAGACTTGATTGATTGGGGTCTAGACTTGATTGATTGGGGTCTAGACTTGATTGATTGGGGTCTAGACTTGATTGATTGGGGTCTAGACTTTCCTGTCGAGACTTTGGACTTTACAGTCTAGACTTTGCACTTCAGGACTTGATTCGGGATTTTGATGTCAAGTCCTAAATCTTGACTTGAAACTCGTCTCTTTGTACTTGAGACTTTGGACCTTCACTTGGGACTTACCTGGGGACCTTCTGAGTCTTGACTTGGAAAGTGAGACTCGCTTGTTTGACTTTGTTTGAACTTATATTAGGACTTCATTTAGGACTCGGGACTTGTCTGCTTTGACACTCTTTGACTTGATAGATTGAGGATCTGCCTCTTTTGACTTGAACTTAAATCAGGACTTGGGATATTTCCTGCCTGGGTCTTGATTGGAGTCTAGACTTTCCTCATTGGACTTGGGACTTAAGAGTCTTGATTTGGCATTTTGGGACTTGATTTTGGGACTTGATTTCAACTTTGATGCCAAGTTCTAAATCTTGTCTTAAACTTGATTGAAAACTTGTCTCCTTGTACTTGAGACTTGGATCTTCACTTGGGACTTGTAAGTCTGGACTTACAAGTCTGGACTTACAAGTTAGACTCACTCGTTTAACTTGAAGTTACATTAGGACTCCATTTGGTACTCGGGACTTGTCTGCTTTGACTCCCTTTGACATGTTTTTGTCTTGGGACTTGATTGGGGACTTATCAGTATTGACTGACTTGAGATCTGGGACTTGTATAGCGTACATGCTAACCGCTAGCTGTCGTGGCCGACAACACGTTCAAACCAGCAACACGGTGGCGGCGGCGGTGGATGAACACGCGCGTGTTGATGTTTTTATCATTTATTCAGGTCATCCAAACCGTCCACAGGGGATTCGGGGAGGAGGCGGGGCTGTAATTCCCGCCCTGGGGGGGGCGTGACAGCGCTCCAACATAACGCATTGTCAAATAAGTCTTAATCCGGCGCCGCTGACACGACAGCCGCGTTCTCAATATTCAGATTTGTTGTGGCTCATAAACCCAGCCGCCACGGCGTGCCATCCCATCGGCCCATCAATCAAGACGTCACCCCCCCACCCTCCTCACCTGTCAGCCCATTTGAATAGGAGGGGGCGCCTGGATGGCTTCACAAAACGGCCGTTTGGGAGAACGCCGTGTTTACACGTGTAGGAATCTGGTGTGGGCCCCGCCCACCAATCAGACGCCGCCGTCCACACGTGAAACATATGTCGCGGTTCCATGTGATCAATGTGATGACATCATCGGCGCCGGGCTGATGATGATGGCAGCCCGTCGTCAATACGTCTCCATCTAGGAGCCGATAATTGAACCGAACCGTCGGAGCCATTTAGCAGAGTGATGGTCTGTGTGGGGGGGTAAACGAACACAGCTCTGCTGGATCTGTCAGGCTGGACCCCCCCTAGATAAAGATGGATGATGGAATGGAATGGGGGGGGCGCCCAGGGAGCGGGACGGCCTGTAAAGAGCCGCGTCAACTCCTCTTCCTCCTCATGCATTAAATTCAAAGAAGCTGCTGCACAAAACTCCCCCTGATCAATGTAAGCAAAGGGGAGGGGGGCGGAGACGTGGGGGCGTGGAGGTGTGGTGGGGGGGCATTAGGGGGGCCCTGGTTTGGCATACGAGATCAGCACAACGGCCAAACGATGTCATCCATCAGGACGGACACTGCAATTTACCATCTATTTCCTCATCAATCAAACTTGAGTGTGTGTGTGTGTGTGTGTGTGTGTGTGTGTGTGTGTGTGTGTGTGTGTGTGTGTGT
>CM023626.1:16894535-16992035 GCA_013358685.1 Antennarius maculatus | reverse complement strand
GCCGGCGCTGCGATGCCCTGGTGGGTGTGCGTTTAAGTTTCCCCATCTGCTTCTGTTCACACTATCTCGCTCCGGGGCAGGCACCTTGTTTAAAACACACACACACACACACACACACACACACTCACACACATTTCATCTTTTTGCGCTGATGACGCAGTTTTTACAGTTGTGTAAAGCCCACACACACGCCGCGTAGCAGGGGTGGGTTTTTTTTATCTTTACCTCCCTTTTCTTTCTCGACAGAACAGCCGAAATCAAGAGGAAGCGGCGGCCCCTGGAGAGCGGGGGCCGCTAACTTCCTCTGAGCGGTGTGATCGCTGGCTGCTCATCCCGGGGGAGTTAAATCAGCGCCGGAGCTCAAAGGACGCTGGGGAGCAAACATCACTGAGAACGAGGGGCCGCGTTTGCGTCAGTTCTACCTTTATTTAAAATGCCCTCTCAATCAAGACTCCTTCTTCTGGGGGGGGTGAAAGGGACTGGGGGTCGGAACAAGTGAAAGCTGTTGGATTGTTGGGGTTCATTAGAGGTTAAGGAGGTGAGGACGCCACTGATTTATAAATTAAATGGTTAGGATGTGAAAGGAAACACTCCCCAGAGAGACCCGCCCCGCCCCCCCTCGCCGCCTCTATAAAGAGCCGATTGAGCCGTCTGCTCCGTGGGGTCAGAGGTCAAACTCATCCTGTCAGAAACAGGCTGGTGGTGAGCCGCGGGGAGGCGGGGTCAGGGGGGTGTGACCTGTTGGTTGTCCCGGCGATGATGGATTGAAGTGGGGGGGGGGGGTTAGTGGCGAAACATAACAAGCAGCTGGGCTCTGATTGGTCGATTTCTACTCAAAGACTTCACGTCATGTGATTTATCTGCAAATAAATGGGTGGAGTTAAAAATAAAAGAGGTGCAGGATCACTCAGGTGACTCTGAAGGAGCCAATCACGTAAAAGCATCCGATAAAGTAACACATTTGATTGTCGGTGAAATGTAATAAATGTAATGAGCCGATAAAGTAATAAAAGCCAGAACCGATGATGAGGATGAGTTGATTGATGATGAGCTCCAACACACCTGATCCTCATTCTGACGATCAGGTGTGAGGACGGAGGAGGACGCTGAACAAACTACATGTTGTAAGTAGACGACACTCAAATATATTCAATATGTACTTTGATCTTACTGGCAAAATTCTATTGATTATAGATGTTAAGCATAAGTATGTGACGCTCTTATTTTGGTACTTCCTGTTATGAGCGACTGACCGACACTTGAGCTGATTCAGCTCTGTGTTCATGTGAATTCTGTTGAATTGAAAAATTAGACTTTTTAATTTTCTGTGTAAAAAATCTCTTGATATCCGTATTAATATATTTTGATTAATTAACTGGATTCTTTTCGCTGATCTAGACACACTTTATTATTATTATTTTAGGCATGGCTTTGAGGATAAAGGCTGAACTCCTGCAGTCTTAAAAAAAAATTTGTACAAAAACTCAACATATGTAGTTTCAGGAGCTTTTATAGTCTTATATACAGCATTAATTCAAACTTTTTTTCATGTTGCTAACATTAATATTTGTTCAACTCATTTAACCTGGACACCAACATGGTTTAAACCTGTCCATTTTTTTATTTGTGCACAAACTCCAAACATTTGTATTTAATAAAAAACGTTTTTATAAAAGGTTCTGTAAATTATCCACCTCTTATTCATTCATCCATTCAGTCTGGTGGATTGAGTTTTAAAAACAGTTTGTACAAAAACTCAGAAGCTTTGATAGTCTTATATACAGCATTAATTAAAACTAAGTTTTTTTGTCACGTCTCTAAAATGAATATTTGTTCCACTCCTCCTGTTTCCAGGAACTGCAGTGATGACTGAGACCGGAGACAAATTCAAGAATCAAAAACTGCAGCAAAGCACGATTTTGATCGTTTTTTTTTTTACAAAATATTGTGATTTTTACTTTTTGCACTTGAGTGTTTTCACACTAAAGGCACGAGGTTAAAATGCTAATTGTAATAATTTAGTTTAGTTTTCCGGTCGCGCTGTCGCCTCCAGAGACACGGAGTGTCGGTGGATCGAGCCTTGAACCAGAGCATCGTGATGACGTCACTCCAGGAACGAACATTCCCGAGTGTGGCCGAGCCGAGAGGTGAGTCGGTGTTTCACCAACTTTGGCTCCGCTGAAACAATGCCGCGATGACGGTCGTTCCGTTCGCTGACGTCACCGGAAATCAAAAGCAGGTGGATTTCCGGCTTCAGCGCGGGTTGGAGTTTAGCGAATCGGAGAAAATGGACCGGAAGCGTCTCGTAAACCGGGTAATACCTGGAAAAACACGGTGGGAGATTTAACGTGGAGCGGCTTTTAAAGTGGCTAGGAGGTAGCTAACAGGTGGCTAATAGTTAACAGGTGGCTAACGGGTAGCTACAGCTAACAGGTAGCTAACAGTTAACAGGTGGCTAACGGGTATCTACAGCTAACATTAACAGCTGGCTAACGGGTAGCTACAGTTAACAGGTGGCTAACGGGTATCTACAGTTAACATTAACAGCTGGCTAACAGGTAGCTAACGGGTAGCTACAGTTAACAGGTGGCTAACGGGTAGCTACAGCTAACAGGTAGCTAACAGGTGGCTAACGGGTATCTACAGCTAACATTAACAGCTGGCTAACAGGTAGCTAACGGGTAGCTACAGTTAACAGGTGGCTAACGGGTAGCTACAGCTAGTAAACAGGTGGCTAAAGGGTAGCAAACAATTAACAGGCAGCTAAGTTAACAGGTAGCAGTGTGTTAGCCACTCTCTGCTAGCTTCTGTCTTAAATGTGGTGACTTCCGGTCAGAAGGAGCTGCTGTTCGGTCTCTCTTTAGCATCTCCCCTTTGGGGGGGGGACTTAAATCAGACATTTTTGGTGGATGGTTCTAAAAGCTGAAGCCAGTGGACAGAAGTTCTGCGTTTGTTTGGGTCTTCAGGGATTTGAAGAACTTTTTTTTGCAGTGGTTACACAATCAATGGATTCACTGATTGATTCATTGATTGATGATCATGTTTGTTGCAGCCTGACCGCCTCGATGGAGGTCTGCCAGACGCTCAGCTTCCCAACCGGAACAAGATGCCTCAGCTATACAAGCTCCTCCCCCCTGCGCCACAGAAGCTCCTCCCACCACCAGCAGCTTCAGGAAACAGACTGGATGACTGATTATAAAAAAAGTCGACTAGAACTTTTTCTTCTTATGTTGCATCTTAATAAATTTCTGTTCATCAATACTTTCTGATTCAGTAGTGTTTTCTATTCATCACATTACAGGTTCTTCCTAAAAACTTGATCCTACTAACCTGATTATCTTTAACTTACCTATTGGCGGCGGCTATAATGAAGTTGTTTCTTCCAACATTCTTAACTTACGTGCAGGATAAGAGTATCCTGCAATGAAGTAATTTAGGTTACTAGTAGTCTTCATTACTATTACTTCATGATGGCGGTAAAATATCTGGTGTTTCCGGTCTGAGGCTCCATAACCCCAGCTTTCAATACCTCCAGAGGGCCAGGAGGGGACACGGCCCCCTCCGGCCTCATTTCCGTGAGACACAGCTTTGATCCAGAACCTGCAGCGAGTACGGGTTGGGCTCATTGTGGGAACTTACCCACCACGCTACGGGCTCCTTCACACTCAGACCTTTTCTCCGGGCGTATTTGTCTTCGTCATTCAGGAAACAGCCTGAAAAATGATGGGAGGACTGGGATTTGATCCTATAATGTCTGCACACCTGCTCAGCACCTTAACAGACTGAGCTATCTTAATCCACACAGGGTAGGTGGTTGGATGTTGTATTTATTTTTCACAACACTCTGGAGAAAATCTAAAGGCAGAAGCTGGGATTTGAACCCATAACCTCAGATCTCTGAGTTCCTCCTCTCATCTCTCTGAGCTAAAGCTTCAGCTGCTTTGATGTGGTTTGGAACTTGTATTTATGGGGTTCACGGGTGGAGGAAACATGACCAAAATGTTTTTGTAGAACCATCTCCTCTCTCAAACAGCCTGGGTGTGTCCTCTTAACCTCCTTCCGATATATGATCAATGTAACTCAACTATGCGCATGTTTTTATAACCACCAGACACGTGGAGAACATGCAAACTCCTCACAGAGAGGCCCTCAGTGGGATTTGAACCCCAGACCTCCTGGCTGTGAGGCGACAGCGTTGCCGCTGCGCCACCGTGCTGCGCTGATGAGAGGACGAGGAGAACTTCAAGAACAATTCACACTTTCAAGATCTTGTAAAATCCAAAACCTTTGTACTACCTGCACTATTTGACTTGCACTATTGGAACTTGTATCCAGCCATGAGGATGAACCACAACATCATGACATCAAGACTCTTCTTCATCCTCACTGCGGAGGAAGAAATGGAACGGATCCCAAAGTTACCACGGGTGGGGAAGCACGACCAAAATGGTCATCTAACCAGTTTGAGAACCAATTCTCCAACCCAAACCCCAACACTAACCCTTACCCCAATCCGAACCCTAACCCCTAACCCCAGATTAACCCAAACCTTAGCCCTATCTTAACCTCTAAACCGTGGGCTAACCCCATCTCTCACCCCAACCATATCTACCTATGAAGCCAGTATTCTTAGCATTAGCCTATTGATTTTCAACAGAGGAGAATAAAAAAATTCTTTGTTGCATGGGGAAGCTGAGCTCCAATGTCAACTGTGGGACTTGAACCTCAATCTGAGAGTTTGGGCCATCTCACTTCCCACTGCGCCACCAGCCTCCGGGACATGCTGGGATGTCCTCTGACTTATGACATGTTTAGCAATACTGTAGTACTGCTAGAAGTACACAGAGGGCATTGGGTTTCAAACAATGCTGACTACTGGGCTGGGATTTGAACCAGAGTTTCCCAGACATAAGAGCATCGCTCATTCAGTTGAGCTACCAGATTACTTGTATCAAGCAATTCAGCCAGTGCCACAAAATGCCATGAGAAACCCTGAACCCCAACCCTAACCACAACTTTAACCCTCACCCTACTCTTCTTTTCCTTTCGGCTTTTCCCTTCAGGGGTCGCCACAGCGAATCAATTGCCTCCATCTAACCCTGTCCTTTGCATCCTCTTCTCTCACACCAACTACCTTCATGTCCTCTTTCACTACATCCATAAACCTCCTCTTTGGTCTTCCTCTAGGCCTCCTGCCTGGCAGTTCAAAACTCAGCATCCTTCTACCAATATATTCACTATCTCTCCTCTGGACATGTCCAAACCATCTCAGTCTGGCCTTTCTGACTTTATCTCCAAAACCTCTAACATGTGCTGTCCCTCTGATGGACTCATTCCTGATCCTATCCTTCCTGGTCACTCCCAGAGAGAACCTCAGCATCTTCATCTCTGCTACCTCCAGCTCTGCCTCCTGTCTTTTCCTCAGTGACACTGTCTCTAGACCAAACAACATCGCTGGTCTCACCACAGTTTTGTACACCTTTCCTTTCATTTTAGCTGAAACTCTTCTATCACACATCACACCTGACAATTTTCTCCACCCGTTCCATCCTGCCTGGACACGCTTCTTCACCTCTTTTCCACACTCCCCATTGCTCTGGACTGTTGACCCTAAGTACTTCAAATCCTCCACCTTCTTGATCTCTTGTCCCTGTAACCTCACTCTTCCACTTGGGTCCCTCTCATTCACACACATGTACTCTGTCTTACTGCGGCTAACCTTCATTCCTCTCCTTTCCAGGACAAACCTCCACCTCTCTAGCTTCTCCTCCACCTCTTCCCTACTCTCACTACAGATCACAATGTCATCTGCAAACATCATAGTCCATGGAGATTCCTGTCTAACCTCGTCTGTCAGCCTGTCCATCACCATAGCGAACAAGAAGGGGCTCAGAGCTGATCCCTGATGCAGTCCCACCTCCACCTTGAACTCCTCTGTCACACCTACAGCACACCTCACCACTATCTTACAGTCCTCATACATGTCCTGCACCGCTCTAACATACTTCTCTGCCACTCCAGACTTCCTCATACAATACCACAGTTCCTCTCTGGGCACCCTGTCATAAGCTTTCTCCAGATCTACAAAAACACAATGCAGCTCCATCTGGCCTTCTCTGTACTTCTCTATCAACATCCTCAAAGCAAATACTGCATCTGTAGTACTCTTTTTTGGCATGAAACCATACTGCTGCTCACAAATGCTCACTTCTGCCCTTAGTCTAGCTTCCACTACTCTTTCCCATAACTTCATTGTATGGCTCATCAGCTTTATTCCTCTGAACCCAAAATCCTTAGGGTTAGCCTTAGGATTGGGCTAAGGTTGGGGCTGGCCGTAGTGTTAGGGTTGGGGTTGGGTGAACAGTTGTGCTTAGAGTTAAGGTTGGGGTTACAGTTTAGTTAGGGTTACGCTTGAGTTAGGGATGGGGTTAGGGTAGGGTTAAGGACAGGGATACGGTTAAGATTGGGTTAGGTTTGGGTTGTCGGGTTGGGTTTGTTTGTGTTTGGGGTTAGGATTTGCGTTAAGGATGGTATAAGGATTTGGCTTAGGGTTAGTGTTGGGTTAGGATTTGGGGTGAAGGTCCTGGATAAATAAATAAAGCAAGACTTCAGGACCAATCAGGAGTCCTCTTTTAATTTCAGGCACCTGGAAGCAGATGTTTGAGCAAACGGGCGTGTGGTCCACAGGTCCGATTCAGACCATGGACCTGGATTCTCCTGGCTGGAGATCTTCTGTTTGTGCTGTGAGATGAACTGGACTTGTTTCCAACGAGGTTCAGGCTGACCTGAGGTTCTGCCGGTCAGACGGCGGCGCCGACACGTCTGCACCGCACACCGGCGTTCACGTTGCATCAGACAAACAATTATTTCCCCTTTTGAATGCTACGCCTTCAGATGCTCAGTTTTCATGTTCCTCAGACGACCTCGCCCGGTTCCTCGTGTCTGACGGCCAATCCGACGTACAGCAAACCCCCCCAGCTCGTTGTTTTCTTTATGTTTGTTTATCTGTTTGCCTTTACGTATTCATCTCCACCATTTGGGCGCTGCTTTGCCGCCTCTTGATATTTGTCAATATGGGCTTGACCTCAACGGGCCGCGCTTCCCTCTGAAGCGGGCGCCGGCGCCGGCCTTGAAAACAGACCTTTAAATTAAACGAGGGAGAACACAGATTGTTGTATAATTCATCCGGACCCCCCGCCGAGGTGCGTCCGTGCAGTCGTGTTACCGTCTAGATTAGAATTTCCTTTTGTTGCCGTCTGTTTGTGGAACACACAAGGCCCGGTAAATTACCTCTTTAAACATTCATTTGCCTTAACCAAGAGGAAGAGGAGAAGGAGCGACGGAGGAGGAGGAGGAAGAGGGGGGTAGAGGAAGAAACCTCTTGATTTCACATACAATGAATAAGTTAATAAAAAGACTCCTTCCCTCTCCTGCGCACGCCGTTTTTTTTTTTCCTTCTTCTTCCTCTCCACACTTGAAATCATCCTTACCAAATCAAAAAAAAAAAGTCAGAGAGGAAGAGTAAGGGAGGCGGGAAGAAAGAACGAAGGGAGAACTAGAGTGAGACGAAGAATGTCTGCGTGTGCAGAAGTACAACAACAAGAAGAAAGAGGAAGAGGAAGAGGAAGCCGATTGGAGGCGAGAGAGCTCCTGGAATGATGCGCCTCCTCGTCCCCGCTTGCGTATCCCAAAATACCTGGTGCTGGAAATGTGAACGCCAGGCGCACGACGGACGCCGTTCCCCAGAGAGGCTCCGCTGGTATCATTAGCGAGGGAAACGGCGGGCTCAAGCGGCGTACAAACTTCAGCAAAACGTCAAGCCGGAGAAATGTGCGGCTTTTTTCTTTCCTTCTTCACTCTCCCTCTCTCTTTTTTTTCCTCCCTTTGTGTCGCGCCTCAGATGCGACGCCAGTCTTCTACCAAATTAATATTGCTCAAAATAAAAGCCAGGACAACTTTAAACTAGAAATGGGAAGAAAAAGGGGCAACGGGGCGGAGAGAGAGTTTCCCGCTCACCTCGTTTTGAGGTCTGCGGTTTTTGTTTCGGAATGGAACTGATGAGGTCGTCACTTCTGAATGTCGAATGAGGGAACGCGTCGGCGCCGGCGGAGGGACATTTACATACAAAGCAGAAAAATCTTCCTCGACCCGGCAAAACAACAACAAAAAAAAGCTAGCGTCACGTTTTCGGACGGTTCTGCCGTTTCGGGAACAAGCGGCTCGCTAAGTACGAACTTATCTGAG
Source organism: Antennarius maculatus (assembly GCA_013358685.1). Lineage (NCBI taxonomy): Eukaryota > Metazoa > Chordata > Actinopteri > Lophiiformes > Antennariidae > Antennarius > Antennarius maculatus. The sequence goes on along the minus strand of CM023626.1, from coordinate 16,983,791 downwards.
GAATGAAAGTCTTTTCTGACACATCCAGAACAGTCGAGTCGATTCCAATCGCCTGGTGGCTCGCTTCACGCCGAGCCGTCAGGACGGGGGGCGGCGCCGCCTAATCAGGCGGGACGGCGAGCGCCCTTTGACGACTGGTTGGCGAGCGAAAGCCAAAAACGTCTTTTTCTAGTCTGTCACAGAAGTAATTACAAGTTAGATCTGAATCAGCAAACAGACGCCGCCTGACCAACTGATGGCGGCGGCGTCTGCTAGCAGCGCCGCGGAACAAACGAGGGATCCGTGCGAGCGCTCCGGAACGCACCCTGTTATCACGCAAGACCTCACAAGAGCGGAATACGTTCTAATGACGACTCCGGCGAGAGGATAAACACACGAAACACAACGTGTAATTTCACCGCCACGGCCTCTCGATGAGGAGAGGATCACTCCGTTCGCCGGATTGTTAAGCAAACCAACAATTAGCTCCTTCTTTTAATTGGCTCGTTTCAACGCGGATCGTCGGGCCTCCGAACCCGAACTGAAATACCGAGCGGCACTCAGCAACTCTATTTTAAAAAAGAAGGATGCAGAGAAAGTCTGGAGGGGCGGGGCCAGATCTCCAGCACCTCTACTGAACCTACCTGTGGCTCGCCACGACAAAAACGAACGGCTAGAGGAACATCGGCCTCCCTCCAGGGGAAATTACAGGTGGTGGGGCGATTCGTGGAGGGGCTGGAGGAACGAAGGTTCACACAGTGAAACAGCCATTATGATAAATTCAGTGTCACTGGAGGTGATGTAACATGTGAGGGCGGGGTCTCTACGTTAAAGACCATCATTGGTTCAGATGGATGATCATGTGACGATGTCAGAGCCACGTTCATCTCTGGAGATTAACAGCCAAACGTTGCAGCTTTCTAATAAAAACACCGGAAACAAACTTCAGCTCTGGTTTCATAGAATAATCCAGATTCCAGTGGCGTTTACACGGCGCATGACGTCAACAACAGATCAAACTTCTGGAATCACCTGCCGTCTAGAGTCCAGGTACACCTTCCTTAGACAGCATCCAAACCTTCAGCGCTTTTAGCTTCGAGGCTACGGCAGAAATCTCATCTTAAACAAAGAAGTGAATAACGTGATTGGATCAATGTCGTATCTCTGAGCCTCGGGAGTCTTCATTTGTACTGAGTTATTTTTTTAGTTTTCGGTTGTTATTTTAAACGGGTCTCGATCTTCTCCTGTGTTTTAGGAGAACGCTGCAAACAGACATGTTTGATTCAACCACGTCCTGGTGTTCTGATGGTTTCCAGTGATTCATTCTTTCTCCTCTTGATCAAACATGTGATCTGAGGGAGATAAAAACAAACACAAACAAATGGAAGATTTTGTTTATTTGAATCTAAATTTGGGTTTTGTGAGTCACGTCTGCCAGGTCGGCCATGTTGGGTTGCTTTGTGTGCTAACAGGATTAGACCAGAACTACTCTGAACAGAACAGGATGACTTCAAGACCCCCTTAAAGTTTGGTGAGGATCCAGATGAAGATTGATATCTTTTACTCAGGAAATGATTTCTAAACTCCACGCGCGAACGCAACGAAGACGGTGGATCCCAAACCAAAGGATTAGGGAACAGCTAGAAGGAGTTAGCAGCTGGTAGGAGTTAGCAGGTAGTTGGAGTTAGCAGCTGGTAGGAGTTAGCAGGTAGTAGGAGTTAGCAGCTGGTAGGAGTTAGCAGCTAGTAGGAGTTAGCAGCTGGTAGGAGTTAGCAGGTAGTAAGAGTTAGCAGCTAGAAGGAGTTAGCAGCTAGAAGGAGTTAGCAGCTGGTAGGAGTTAGCAGCTAGTAGGAGTTAGCAGCTGGTAGGAGTTAGCCGCTAGTAGGAGTTAGCAGCTGGTAGAAGTTAGCAGCTGGTAGGAGTTAGCAGCTGGTAGGAGTTAGCAGCTGGTAGGAGTTAGCAGCTGGTAGAAGTTAGCAGCTGGTAGGAGTTAGCAGCTGGTAGGAGTTAGCAGCTAAACCAAAGAAGTTTATTTGGAAGATCTTTCTCATCTGATTAGAGGACGAGGTCATGAAGCAAAGGGATCAACGAGTCAACGTCGGGTTCTTTCTTTTCTGAACAGACTCTACTGAACCTTTCTAGGTTTTGACATAATGAACCTGAGCTAATTAAACCGACTCTCCAATCAATAATTACAAATAAGTCTGACAGACAGTAGAGGAATCCATAAAAGCCAGAGTTCAAAGGTCGCCCCTCATTTTCAAACTGTGCTACATCATCCTGTGTTAAAAAAAAAAAAAAGGAAGCTAGCCATTGATAGCAGCTCAGGAGCAGCTAATGTGCTGATAATGCATTACATTTGAAGGTTTCAGTGCTTTGAAACTCCAGAGGGACGAGGTGTGGGAATCCAATCCATTAGATAAAGCCACAGTAATAGGTATCCCATATCAAAGCATATAGTTTAAACTGCAGGGGCTCATTTCTGTTTATTGTTTTAAGTGGCGCTTTATGCACAGGAGGTGATATGAACACAACACAAACCCGTTGAGTGGCGCCGGGCGCCGCGTGACATCAAATGTGTCTATTAAGCCACCTCTTGACAAGCCAAGGTGATTCATCTCGTCTCCGGATGAGACGCAGGATGTTCCCGCTCCAGATAGATGTGGATGTAATCCCACCAACAAACCAATCGCAGCACTTCACTTAGAAGTGATTTTTCAAAGTGACTCCTTCTTTCAAACTGTTCCCAAAAAATTCTACTTCCCGTCTCAAGAATAATAATAATATAAAATAAAATAAAAAATGGAATAAAAGAAAGGAAACAAACACAAAAAAATCCTAAAAGACAAAACCTAATTTCTTCCCTTCAGACGGACGGACAATAAACTGTTGCGAGCGATTCTCTTTATGTGTGTTAAAAATAAAAAGTTAACCATCACGCGCTGACAGCTCACCAGATTTCCCCAAGCCTGGCGGCTAAACCCGCCGCCATTGTGAAAAACAAGGAGAGGCCCCCGAATCAAAGTCTCCCTTCAGCTCAATCACTCTGGCTCCGCTCTCAAACACTAATAATCACTTTCCTCCCTTCCTTTCTTCTCCCTTGTGTGAAACATCGCATTGCCTTTGATTGGGCTGTTTAAATTATTAGCACACCACCTCGGTGGAGACGGCTGGCAGTGGCGCCGGGGAGAAGGGGGAGCCCCCCGCTGAGAGCGCCGAGATGCTCGGCGTGGAGATGAGGCTCGGACCCTCTGTCACATCACAAGGAGACGGCGTCCAATAAACAGCGGCGACGGCCACGTCGTTTCCTACAAGCTTTCGCTTAGTATTTGTTCCCTGGAGGCTTGTTTCATGATGGGGGGGGGTTTGTTCTGATGGGGAGGATGTCACCTCCATGCAGGTTTTGTTTTGTCGCCCGGTTACCGGCGCGATGCAAATTCAGGCGTTACATCTCCGAACGGAGTATGTGTGGATCAAAAAGCGGCGTTTGCGTTCTTCTTTGTGAGGATCGGACCTCCGGGCGTTTCCGTCCGAACGGCGATGCATTTCTGTTGTCGTTCAGGAGCAGAAACTTGACCCTTGACCCTAATCAGGAACTATTGCGGCCTCCAAAATAAAATCACTTCCTGGACTTTGACTCGGGTCGTTAACGACTCGAACGGCGACGGTTTGAAGGGTCGTTCGTCGCCGAGTTGGTTTGTCTTCGGTCGCTGAAGCTCGGGGCGTCCAATCAGCAGCAAGACGACGACGACGACGAAATGTTTTCTCGTGTTCCTGCTTTGATTCGCTTCCTGATTGGTTTGATTTTCCACACCTGGAGGCGACACGCGGGTTCAGACCCGAGTCCAGGATTCAAACATGCTCCATCAGCCTGAGAGGAAACAGTTTATTATCATTATTATATTCACATATTAAAGCCATTTATTTGGTTTATTTTACCATTAAAACAATTAAAACTAAAAATATGGACCATCTTCCCCTTTATGAATAAAAACTGAGCATACTGTACTATTTTCTCTTTTCAGACTGTTTAAAAAATCAATAGTAATGAACAAATAAATTATTATAAATGCTCAAGTTATTGATAATAAAGTTCAGAATATTTCTTTCTTTATTTCTTCATGCATTTTCTTAAACTTTTAAACTGAATTGAACTCTGAAGCGACTTCTGACTCCTGCCATCACAAATCAAAGCAGAACGACATAAAATAAAAATCTACAAATGAATATATTTGCATGCAGCGCTGAATCAACTTGTTAATGTCATAATGCCGGCTGCACCTGAGCAATTTAATGAATTTTAATTGTGAATTATTGCATTTAATTTTTCACATTCTGCAGACTGGAAACGAAAATCTGAGACATGCATCCAAACAATGATGTTTCACAGGATTCTGCTTGAAGGTTTTGTTTTATATTTCTGATTTAAACGCCTGGTATGATGTCAGGATGAAGGCGCGTCCGTGTTCGTGTGTCCGTGAACCCGATCTGCTTTATCTGCCGGTAACTTCACACATTTACCGGGGCTCGTCGGTGCAGGAGCCTCCCTGTACCGGAGCCGTTCCTTGTGCTCTTCTGCCACCTGGTGGCCACCTGGGGGATCACATAGACAGAAACACCTCCAGAGGGATGAGATGTTCATCAGTCCTCATCATGCATCAAAATATCCTGATTGCATCTGAGGAGATGCTTTCCCATCAGCCTGGAAGGCAAAATAAAAAATAAGAAATAAAGAGAGAGAATCGTCTCAACTCTCGTCTTCACATCCCGTCTCTTCATGTCTCCTCGTGTCAGAGGCGTGACAGCTGATAGCTCTTTAATGACGAAGACAATTAACTTTCTCCTGGGTGCAAAAGAAGAAATAAGGGCTTTGCATGGGGTGGGGGGGCTCTAAAAGACAGAAGAGGAAGTGTGTTTACCCACGTCATCATTAAAGTGACGGCCAACACTAGCCCACGGGCTCATCTGCATAATTGAATAGAGTTAAGAGTCCCACCAAAGCCTGCGGTTCCTCCCCAGTGGACTCTGGAGACTCGGCTGCTTCCTCCTGGTACAAACGTCATCATTAGACCTCCTTAGCCCGCCGCATAACAAAGACTTATCTCATTACTGACAAAAATATCTTTACTGCTGCCCCCCCACCCACCCACCCCCATTCACTTTGCTCGATCCTCTTCTAATCTGTTTTGGCACAAATGACTTCAATTTCATGATGATAACAGGAGAGAAAAGAGGGGAAAACAGAGGCGAGCTCGGAGGAGGAAGGAATCGGTGACACGGCCACAACGCCGTGTTGGGATGGAGGGATGGTGTGGGGGGGGGGGTGCACGCCGAAATAAAGGAATGGAGCAGCTTTCTTCCTGGCAATAATCCTGCCAACATCTGTCAGAGGCGGCGCTCGGCGTTGGAGGTGCAGCTCTGTGGCGGCGGAGCGTTCAGGAATACATATTCATGCTGTGTGAGAGCATGTACATCTGTGTCGGGATGCAGGGAGCATTCACACGCTATTTATGTTGTTATGTGTGCAGCCTCCTCATTTCCTGCACATTTTTTGTGGAAGTCTGGTGTGTGTGTGTGTGTGTGTGTGTGTGTGTGTGTGTGTGTGTGCCATTAGGATGAGCAGTGACAGCTGTAGCCTCTTCACCCTGCAGCCGTCCTCGCTGCCTCCAGAAATGTGCCTCCTGCTCGTCACCGTGACGCCCGGCCTCTCTCCTCCAGCGAGCATCAAAAAAAAAAAAAAAAAAAAAAAAAACGCTGAATGGGACCGCGAGAAATATTTTACTCAAGTACAATCAGAGCAACTCAGGGCGAAGTGGCCGCCGCCTCGAGAAGACGCGCTTTCGGCGAGCGATGCTTCTCAGAGGGAATCATGGGAAGGAACGGAGGTTGTGTTACCCTGAAAATATCCTCTCTAGCCCCAATGAGGGGGGAAATCAAATCACCAGTTAATTTATACCTCTGGCGTCGAGTGCGGCTCATCGGCGGCGGATGAAAAGGAAGTGAGGTAAGCTCCCGCCGATGAATGGACCGCCGAGGAGACGCGGCGCTCGCTATTTCATCAATCCGACGGAAATTATCGGTTTGTTTGATTTGCGGTTGGAGTCGCACGCGGCTCTCCGACGAGAGGTCGATTTGGAAGACGCCAGGACATCGGAGAAAGACATCAGGAGCCACTTCCTGCGAGCGGCGAGGAAACATCGTAAATTTAAGGGGCAGTAAATATCAGACGAGCCTTGAGAAGTGTTCCACCAGAGGTCCCGCTCAGGAAGGAGGTCACCATGTGACCAGACCCGCCCATCGATATGGAACCTTACCTATCCACAGTTATTATTGATCAGAGCTAAACCTTTCATGGCGCGACCCCTGACCCCAAACCAGAGTCCTGTCCCCCCCTTATCGGAACGCCTCGCCACTGCTGGGGTGATTAGACCAGATAGGATCTTCCCATTTGTTGCCGCTCCATCAGCTTCTGGAGGGGGGGGGGGCGGGTTTAATCTGGCCTGCTGATAACGACTTGAACCCCCCCCCACCACCACCACCACCTCCCTGATGGTTGCTACACCAGTAAACGGGAGTCAACGCGACTGGCTTTGCTTCGCCTCCTGAGGTGTTTCTCGCGCCACAGATCTGGAAACAGGAAAAAGTTGAAGCATCAGTGAGGAGGTTGGGCTTCGTGAACGCCGGCGTTGTGTTTCTGCCAGAACATCTGTCGCTGGAGCGCTGCCAGCCCCGACAAATCTGTGTCTAACAATCTGCAGCGGCGTCGGTGGAAGCGGCTTCAGATGAATCCCCGGCCGAGTGCAGCCGGGTAGAAGTTGTAGATCAGTCTGCGGTTCTCGGCCGGGGCCAAACCGTCAACGTGCTTTTTCATTCACGCTGCGGTGGGAAACGCTTTGGCTTCCCCGCACGGCTGGAACATCTGTAAGCTGTAGCCCAGAGGAGCCCAGAGGAAAACATTTACCGAACAGAATACTAATTCTTTCAGGCCCCCGTGTCAGCACTTCGTAAATAAGCTCCACATATGGTTTTGTTTCCTCAGGTGGCTCTGGGAGAAACATCGCCCAGGTTCCGTCGCGTCGTTTCCTCCTCGGCGAGGAGACGACCTTTAATTTGTAGCGTTGGAAAAGGTAAAAAAAAAAAGGAGAAAAAGGATTTAGAGACAAATTAAAAACATCGGCTGCAGAATCGGACTTTCCTTAGAGCTGATAGTCTTTCCCGACCTTCTGGATCTGCATCCAGAGAAACGACGGCGCCGTTTTCCGGTGCCCTCGCCGCTTCAATGCGTCCTCTTTGGGACGTCTGTCCTACATTTAATTGTCATTTCCATAAAGTTTTCAATCTTTGAATCGTCCGCTGGGGGATTCCTGAAGTAGGAACCGGTTTTGATGTGGATTCTATGAAAAATGTCCACAGCTGGGAGTTGAACAGGAAGTCGCCTTCATCTCCGCCTCGCGGCGTCTGTCGTTGTGACGCCTGGAAAAGTGTTGAGGCTCAGCTTCATCTCCAGGTGAGTGGTCTCCTCATTAGAAGCCCCGCCCCCTCCGTAAATGTCACTCTAATTGGTTCTTGCAGCCAATCAGCGCTCGCCGATGAGGTCACGGCAAGTCTGAGACAGGAAATGGAGATATTTGACGAGGACGTGTCATCCTGTGACCCGTCTGGAGGAGCGTTTGTTCTTCTGGAGCACCTCCTGGAGGCGCCGCTGCCGCCGCCGTGGAGGTAGGATGGCGCAGGTGAACCCACCGAGAGACGAAGGCCTCTTCATGAATAAGTGATGATGACACGCAGCAATAATTTGCATCCGTGCAAAAGTTGACGCCTCAGCGCTTTTGTCTGCTGGAGTCTGGAGGTTTTATTTTATTATTTAATGTCTTTCATTAACGGCGGCGAACCCAAAGGTGTTGACAGCGATGCAGCGACTCGTCACGCCGATCAGAGCCCGCTTCTCAAACCGACCGCCGCCCCGGCCTCGTCCCGCCTCTAATTAGGCTCCCGCCGGAGCCCGCCGCCGCCGCCGCCGCGGGTTTGTCCTTGTCTAATCCCTGGAACGCCTTTTAAGGTTATTATGCAAATCGATACTGTTTACAAACATGAAAGGAGGCGTCCCATTTCTGATCTGCCTCATCGGTTTTCAATAGCTTAAAGCCCAACTCGGCAGGCGGCGTGTCAATAACAACCAGCGATCGATCGGTCCAAGGAGGGGGGGTGACCGGATGAAGGCAGAGTCACAGCAGGAGGCCACGCCTGTCACCATGGCGACAACAGGACACGTGTTCAGAGATGCTATTTGATGTCACATATGATTGATGTGATCATACTAGTCTGTTAAACTAGTCTCTACTTCAGGTGTTTAAACTAGTCTCTTCTTCAGGTGTTTAAACTAGTCTCTTCTTCAGGTGTTTTAAACTAGTCTCTTCTTCAGGTGTTTTAAACTAGTCTCTTCTTCAGGTGTTTTAAACTAGTCTCTACTTCAGGTGTTTAAACTAGTCTCTACTTCAGGTGTTTAAACTAGTCTCTACTTCAGGTGTTTAAACTAGTCTCTACTTCAGGTGTTTTAAACTAGTCTCTTCTTCAGGTGTTTAAACTAGTCTCTTCTTCAGGTGTTTAAACTAGTCTCTACTTCAGGTGTTTTAAACTAGTCTCTTCTTCAGGTGTTTTAAACTAGTCTCTACTTCAGGTGTTTTAAACTAGTCTCTTCTTCAGGTGTTTAAACTAGTCTCTACTTAAGGTGTTTTAAACTAGTCTCTTATTCAGGTGTTTAAACTAGTCTCTACTTCAGGTGTTTAAACTAGTCTCTACTTCAGGTGTTTTAAACTAGTCTCTTCTTCAGGTGTTTAAACTAGTCTCTACTTCAGGTGTTTAAACTAGTCTCTACTTCAGGTGTTTTAAACTAGTCTCTTCTTCAGGTGTTTTAAACTAGTCTCTACTTCAGGTGTTTAAACTAGTCTCTACTTCAGGTGTTTTAAACTAGTCTCTTTTTCAGGTGTTTAAACTAGTCTCTACTTCAGGTGTTTTAAACTAGTCTCTACTTCAGGTGTTTAAACTAGTCTCTACTTCAGGTGTTTAAACTAGTCTCTTCTTCAGGTGTTTAAACTAGTCTCTACTTCAGGTGTTTAAACTAGTCTCTACTTCAGGTGTTTTAAACTAGTCTCTTCTTCAGGTGTTTTAAACTAGTCTCTACTTCAGGTGTTTAAACTAGTCTCTACTTCAGGTGTTTAAACTAGTCTCTTCTTCAGGTGTTTAAACTAGTCTCTACTTCAGGTGTTTAAACTAGTCTCTACTTCAGGTGTTTTAAACTAGTCTCTTCTTCAGGTGTTTAAACTAGTCTCTTCTTCAGGTGTTTAAACTAGTCTCTACTTCAGGTGTTTTAAACTAGTCTCTTCTTCAGGTGTTTTAAACTAGTCTCTTCTTCAGGTGTTTAAACTAGTCTCTACTTCAGGTGTTTTAAACTAGTCTCTTCTTCAGGTGTTTAAACTAGTCTCTACTTCAGGTGTTTAAACTAGTCTCTACTTCAGGTGTTTTAAACTAGTCTCTTCTTCAGGTGTTTAAACTAGTCTCTACTTCAGGTGTTTAAACTAGTCTCTACTTCAGGTGTTTTAAACTAGTCTCTTCTTCAGGTGTTTTAAACTAGTCTCTTCTTCAGTTGTTTAAACTAGTCTCTACTTCAGGTGTTTTAAACTAGTCTCTTTTTCAGGTGTTTAAACTAGTCTCTACTTCAGGTGTTTTAAACTAGTCTCTACTTCAGGTGTTTAAACTAGTCTCTAGTTCAGGTGTTTAAACTAGTCTCTACTTCAGGTGTTTAAACTAGTCTCTTCTTCAGGTGTTTAAACTAGTCTCTACTTCAGGTGTTTAAACTAGTCTCTACTTCAGGTGTTTTAAACTAGTCTCTTCTTCAGGTGTTTTAAACTAGTCTCTACTTCAGGTGTTTAAACTAGTCTCTACTTCAGGTGTTTAAACTAGTCTCTTCTTCAGGTGTTTTAAACTAGTCTCTTCTTCAGGTGTTTAAACTAGTCTCTACTTCAGGTGTTTAAACTAGTCTCTTCTTCAGGTGTTTAAACTAGTCTCTACTTCAGGTGTTTAAACTAGTCTCTACTTCAGGTGTTTAAACTAGTCTCTACTTCAGGTGTTTTAAACTAGTCTCTTCTTCAGGTGTTTTAAACTAGTCTCTTCTTCAGGTGTTTAAACTACTCTCTACTTCAGGTGTTTTAAACTAGTCTCTTCTTCAGGTGTTTAAACTAGTCTCTACTTCAGGTGTTTAAAATAGTCTCTTCTTCAGGTGATTAAACTAGTCTCTACTTCAGGTGTCTAAACTAGTCTCTACTTCAGGTGTTTTAAACTAGTCTCTTCTTCAGGTGTTTAAACTAGTCTCTACTTCAGGTGTTTAAACTAGTCTCTTCTTCAGGTGTTTAAACTAGTCTCTTCTTCAGGTGTTTAAACTAGTCTCTACTTCAGGTGTTTAAACTAGTCTCTTCTTCAGGTGTTTAAACTAGTCTCTACTTCAGGTGTTTAAACTAATCTCTTCTTCAGGTGTTTAAACTAGTCTCTACTTCAGGTGTTTAAACTAGTCTCTTCTTCAGGTGTTTAAACTAGTCTCTTCTTCAGGTGTTTAAACTAGTCTCTACTTCAGGTGTTTAAACTAGTCTCTTCTTCAGGTGTTTTAAACTAGTCTCTACTTCAGGTGTTTAAACTAGTCTCTTCTTCAGGTGTTTAAACTAGTCTCTTCTTCAGGTGTTTAAACTAGTCTCTACTTCAGGTGTTTAAACTAGTCTCTTCTTCAGGTGTTTAAACTAGTCTCTTCAGGTGTTTAAACTAGTCTCTTCAGGTGTTTAAACTAGTCTCTTCTTCAGGTGTTTAAACTAGTCTGTACTACAGGTGTTTAAACTAGTCTCTTCTTCAGGTGTTTAAAACTAGTCTCTTCTTCAGGTGTTTAAACTAGTCTCTACTTCAGGTGTTTAAACTAGTCTCTACTTCAGGTGTTTAAACTAGTCTCTACTTCAGGTGTTTAAACTAGTCTCTTCAGGTGTTTTAAACTAGTCTCTACTTCAGGTGTTTAAACTAGTCTCTACTTCAGGTGTTTAAAACTAGTCTCTTCTTCAGGTGTTTAAACTAGTCTCTTCAGGTGTTTAAACTAATCTCTTCAGGTGTTTTAACTAGTCTCTTCTTCAGGTGTTTAAACTAGTCTCTACTTCAGGTGTTTAAACTAGTCTCTTCTTCAGGTGTTTAAACTAGTCTCTACTTCAGGTGTTTAAACTAGTCTCTTCTTCAGGTGTTTAAACTAGTTTCTTCTTCAGGTGTTTAAACTAGTCTCTTCTTCAGGTGTTTAAACTAGTCTCTACTTCAGGTGTTTAAACTAGTCTCTTTTTCAGGTGTTTAAACTAGTCTCTTCTTCAGGTGTTTAAACTAGTCTCTACTTCAGGTGTTTAAACTAGTCTCTTCTTCAGGTGTTTTAAACTAGTCTCTACTTCAGGTGTTTAAACTAGTCTCTTCTTCAGGTGTTTAAACTAGTCTCTTCTTCAGGTGTTTAAACTAGTCTCTACTTCAGGTGTTTAAACTAGTCTCTTCTTCAGGTGTTTAAACTAGTCTCTTCAGGTGTTTAAACTAATCTCTTCAGGTGTTTTAACTAGTCTCTTCTTCAGGTGTTTAAACTAGTCTGTACTACAGGTGTTTAAACTAGTCTCTTCTTCAGGTGTTTAAAACTAGTCTCTTCTTCAGGTGTTTAAACTAGTCTCTACTTCAGGTGTTTAAACTAGTCTCTACTTCAGGTGTTTAAACTAGTCTCTTCAGGTGTTTTAAACTAGTCTCTACTTCAGGTGTTTAAACTAGTCTCTACTTCAGGTGTTTTGAACTAGTCTCTTCTTCAGGTGTTTTTAACTAGTCTCTACTTCAGGTGTTTTGAACTAGTCTCTTCTTCAGGTGTTTAAACTAGTCTCTTCTTCAGGTGTTTAAACTAGTCTCTACTTCAGGTGTTTAAACTAGTCTCTTCTTCAGGTGTTTTTAACTAGTCTCTACTTCAGGTGTTTTGAACTAGTCTCTTCTTCAGGTGTTTTTAACTAGTCTCTTCTTCAGGTGTTTTGAACTAGTCTCTTCTTCAGGTGTTTAAACTAGTCTCTTCAGGTGTTTAAACTAGTCCTACAGATGTGTCTCATTGGAGCTTGAAAGCTGGATGTGAATTGATTTAGCATGGTGACGGGGTGCGTTCCAACACAATCTGTTGAACTGTGTTCACGTGGGTTTCCATTCGCTCAGATCTGACTTGACTACAGCGGAAGAGGAGGAGATTGTGATCTCTTCTCGCAGACACGACACGCCACAAACAGCGCAGACAGCTGTGAATGATGTAAATACGCCGGTTAGCGTCCATCTGGTCGCGGTTGGACCGGTGGGGAGAACGTTGGCGCCGTTGGCAGTCGGCCACCGCTGTTTGTTCTGTCTCAAACACATGGATCTCGTCCTCTTCCTTCATTCTCGACCAGCTTCCTGCATCACAGCCAATCAGGTCGCAGCTTCCAGGTCGGACGTGTTTGGCAGCGTTCGCACAAGTTGCACGGGAACACGTGTTGAAACCAGAACTTTATGGAGTCCTGGTCCGACTCTGACTCAGGTTTACACAGGAGGTGGACGTCTGTTCCAGTCCCAGTCTGTTTCATCCAATCACAGCTGCAAGACATGAAGGAACCCTCATTGGTTGGAGCGCCAGATCGCTATCGGATACTTTGAATTGTGGGTAAAGAGAACTGTGTGTGCACTTCCTGGTCCTGCTTTCTTTCATGAGGCCTCCAGGAACCGAACATACTCACATCCGGATGAACGTTGGATTTTATTCGTCTGTCCGCAAATGTGACAAGAAGACAAGAAACGAACCGGAACGACCGGGGTTAGTTGAGCTGAATGGGCGGAGCTACCTCCTGGTGGAGGTTTGGGATCCGCTGAGCTCCAAATCGGATCCGGTTCCAGCGTGTCGACGCTTCCATCCGTTAACTCGGTCTATTTCTGGGGCCAGGTCACGGCGGCAGCAGAAAGTCCAGACTTTTCTTCTCCGTCGGAACTTTTCCAGCTCCTCCCGGGTCGTCCCGAGGCGTTCCAGAGCCACGGGAGATGTTTAGTCTCTCCAGCTTCTACCTCCAGGTCTCTTACCCGTCCTGGAAAACCTTCAAAGAGAGATGCCAGGAGGCATCCAGATCCTCCACTCCCCTCCACTCCCTCCAGACGTCTGGCTCCTCTCGGAGGCTTCGTTCCGGAGGTTGGATGCGGTTGAGGAACGGACGATAAAATACGACGTCTGATTTCCATCCGATCAAACTCAAACATTCACACAGCTTCTCTTTAATCAACTCAAATCTTCTGCCGAATTTGAATCGCAAGCATCCAAGATAGAGATGGAGGAAGAGGAAGAGGAGGAGCTCGCTCTTCCCTCGTCTCTCTTGACAACCAGATGAAGTTCAGACCTGGTCTATCCTCTGGTGGCTTCGCTCCAGCCGCTCGTTTATCAAGCAATTTATTCATACATGTATTTGAAGCTTCGCTCGATAGCATCTGACCCCGGCGCGCCCCCCCCCCCAATCGCCCCGCTCCCCCCCCGCCTCATCGGAGACGGAGCGCGATCGCTCCCTAAAGAGGGCGGAGTCACAGGTCAGAAGCAGAGTTTACCCGGGGAGGGGCGTCGGTGGTGGTTGGGGGGGGGGGTGTTAAACGGGTAATCGTAATGCGATGGCGCTCCAGCTTCTGGGGTCATGTGTGCTTATGAATGTTAAGGAGGAGCGGCTTCAGAATTACCCCTCATATCAAACGCTGACCTTTAGCGCGGCGAACGCAACCATTGCTAGGATGATTAGCATCGCAGTGTGAGCGCGCTTCACCTCAGGGACGCCCCTGGAACTAACCTTTTACGCACGTCCTGGTGGAGAAAAAACGTATATATAGGATGGAGCTAATTAAATCGGCTGCTTGTGGTTGTAATTTGGAATGCATGCCCTATAAAACACCACGCATTCGCTGTCGACACCAGTGTTGATCACAAGTCACAAAAATCATCCATCGTTTGACACGGAGGATCAATGAGGTTACCAATTAAGCTGCGCCGGTCTTTGAAGTCGGCGCCGCGGATCAAACCATTACAGCTCCCGTCTTGTACTTTAAATTAAAATACAAAAAAGCTTTATAGATCTATTTATAATGTTCCGCGTGCGCTACTTCTACTTGTTTCCCAAAAAACCAAAAAAGCTTTGGAAGTTGGAACACAGGAGGAAAAACTTCGGGTTTTAAGGAGTTCATCTCTTATCAGAAAGCGGCGTAATTGTTGAAACAGGTGTAACTGTCGAGGTGTCAGCGCGCCTCTCTGGTCCCCCGAACCAGCCTCCGCCTGTGACTCCATCGCGTCGAGTCTTTCACACAACCTTGGTGTGATTTCTTGACAAAAGCGCCGCCGCCGCCGCTCTCAAGGTGCAAAACTCCGGCAGCCGCCGAAACGAAAAAAAAAAAGGGGACAAAAGACGGGAGCCCGGGAGAAGAAATGGATTCCGCCTCTAATTATGCAAGAAGAAGAAGAAGAGACTTTGAGAAGATAAAGTTGGGTGACACAAGGGCAAGGCGGAGGGACACGCTCACTTTAGGAAGATTTTTTCAAAGTGGGAGGCACGAGTGGATGTTTGCGCTACGAGCTACGGCTGCTAATTGGTGCAAACTTAATGAATGCGGGGCGCTTGTGTGTGTGCAGACAGATGCTTTGTGCAATGTGGCAGATTTCAGCGGCGCCGCGTCTCTCTCCATCGCTGGAACATCAAGAGGAGGAGAACATTTGGCAGGTCACGAAATTATGCGGGGAAAAGGGGAAGCCCGGGAAGAAAAAACTGTAAACAGTTGTTTATTTTTCCGTTAATTTATGTGTGTGTGTGTGTGTGTGTGTGTGTGTGTGTGTGTGAGTGTGTGTGTGTGAGTGTGTGAGCCTGTTTGTTTGAGTCGTCGCTTTTGTTTGGGCTTTCTTGCCTCGCCAAGCTCGAAGGCTCTCAATTAGCGCGGGGCCCCCGGGGGCCTCATTAACCAGTTCAATTAATAAACCAGTTCCTTAAAAATACCGTTCCAGCCTTTCTGACATTTGTTAGCCGCTAATGATTAGCATGTGTGTGTGTGTGTGTGTGTGTGTGTGGCTTCATCCCCCAGGTGGCTGATGCAGGGGACAGCGCTGCGTGTTGAGGGGGTGGGGGGGGTGAGGAGGGCCCCCCCCTGACCTTTTATCGAGTGTCCAATCAATAACGTGCGAGCGTCCGTCTCTTTGAGGCCGGGCTTCTGATGGCCCTGGATTGGAACTGGCCCCGCTGTGGGGGCCAAAGGGCCCTCTAGAGGGGAGGGGGGGGCAGAAACAACCGCCTCATGTCATTTACTCATAATGATGTCTTCCTTTAGTTGAGGGGTGGGGGGGTGAGCTCTCTTCCTTTGTATCTGTGACGAAGACGCCCAATCAGACCTGGGCTGTTTTCCACGTTAGCATCCCGTTTAGCGCGTCTTAGCGCCGCCGTGTCCCCCCCGGTCAGGCGTCGGGATGCGGGTGGGTGTGACGTATATTCCCCCGTGGGCGCCGCGGGACAGATGTGCGTGTTTAATTTGTGGTATTATCTCCAAACATCCACCTTACAGGATGTGGTTGTCACCGCCGCCGCCGTGGCGACGACGGCTGATGGATCCGACGGCGTTGCCCCGTGTTCATTAAACACACTCCAAACAGCCTTCAAACCGACTCCATTAGCGGCTGCCTGCGGAACAAGACGTGCGTTTTGACCACGAGATGCTCTTCCAGCAGACGAACGCCACTTGAAAGACGACTTGAAGTTTACGTTTCTCTTTTCCTTTTTTTTTATCTCCTCCCTCACGACGAGTCAATCACCGCGAATCAAAGCGGCGGCGACACGCGAGGAAAACCCTGGCGCTGACACCCCGGGAGCTGCCCACCCTCGCCCAACGCAAGCCAAAGACGGCCGACGAGTCGCGCAAAGATGGCCAAAGCGCTAACTGTCGCTACGGATTAGCCGCTGCGGGCGTGCTAACGGAACGGCGAGCGGATTCCTCATCCGTCGATCGCTGGAGTCAAAATCCGAAGGTGGCCCGACGGGTCGATGTAGAAATCACCGCCGCTCCCCGTCAGGTTTGACCAAAACAATCCGCCCCTGGGGTGGGGGGGGTGGGGGGGGCAGATCCCTCCATTCAACCGCCCCGCCTCGGCTTTTGAAGCGAAAAAGGAAGGGGGTTGTTGTTGTGTAAATATTTATCTTGAGCATCCCAGCATCTCCATCCTCCATCAGGTGATGTTTGGATGGAGCTGATGTTCAGACGAGCTCCCGGTTGGAGAAGGAAAGAGGGAGCGATGGAGAGAGAGAGAGGAAAAAAAAAAAAAAAGAACTTGTGTACTTGCTGGAGTGCTGGGAGCTAGAGTTCACTACGGGGGCGTAAGTGTGTCAAGAAGAGCGCTTTTCCCCCCATCCGCCAGCCCCGGGCCTTCTACCGCAACATTAAAAAGCATAAACAGTCAATACTGAATGTAACTCAGAGAGAGAGAGACGAGCGCCAGAACGCAAGGGCGTTTCAAGCGTTACACAACACAGCGAGATCAGAGGCGCGGAGGCCCGGGCGGCGCAGCGTTCCGATGGAGGAAGGGGAGCGGCGCCGAGTGAATCATTCATGGCGGGCGGCAGGGGTGTGAAAATATGAAGGGGAGGGTTGGAAGGAGAGCGGGGATCAAGGGAAGACACACCTGGTGCAAGACAGGGGTCAGATTGGCCCGGCACCAAAGCAACCGAAAGGAGAAGAGAGAGGGAGATGCTTGTTTGGCGTAGACCTTGCGTTTAGGCGGCGGCGGCGGCGGCGGTGGCGAAACCGACTGAAAAACGGAGACGGAGGCTCGTCTTCTCTCGCTGAAAGGCGCTTTCAAACATTTGAGACTTCCAGTTGGAGATGTGAGGGCTTGTTTATCGGTGGCACATTGTTCCCGCTCCTAATCGCTACCCATCAGTCACTCGCCTTTTTCAAACGCCGCCTCCCAAACACTCGACACCTGGCTGGCTGACTTCAGAGCTGAAAATCAGCGGCGAAGTCTCTCCGTCTCTCTCTCTTTTTTTTTTTTTTTTTTTAATCATCCATTCAAGCCTCACATGTTGAAGCCTATGCATTCTGGGAGATCTTCCTCTATAGAGGAGCTGGGTGGCGAGCAGCTGGAGGACGGCGGGCGCCCGTTGCAGAAACGCGGCGCAACGCTTCTTTAATTTATCAGATGAAAAATGTCTTTTAGCGTTTAATTACAGCCGTTAGCGTCGGCTTCCGTCAGGTGGAACCATCCTCGGAGGCCGGAAGAGCCGCAACGCTGGCTTTTATGAAAGTTTTCTGATAAATGTCTTATTTATTTAGCGCTAATAAATAGTGTTGTTTTACGTTTAATGGGCAGGGCGGAGCCTAATAATGCTATAATAGAAACTTATAATCCTTCCAACATGGTTCGTTTGGTTGCTTCCACTGACTTCTTTCAAATGATGAACCGTCACCCTTTAACCATTAGCATTTAGCCATTAGCATTTAGCACTTAGCTATTAGCCTTAAAGAGTGTATTTTATGTTCAAAAAGTCACAAACTGTTTGAAAATTTGCGAGTACTTTACCCAGACAAACAGGAAGAGCTGGTGATTCCATAAAGTTCTGGACGGATTCGGGTTCTGTAGGTTCGTTCCCATGGTGACGTCATCTGGGGGTGGGCGGGGCAACCCTTTGGAAGGGCGGGGTCAACCTCGATGGCGTATTCCTGTTGACAAACATAATGGGCACAGGTGAAAACAAACCGTGTTGACGGAGGCAAATAAACACTTCCTGGATCCGCCCCTTTATCCAGTCGATTTGATTGGTTCTTTCTGGACCACGCCCGATCTTTTCTATGGGATTTGTGGAAACTGGATGTGTAGTTTGTGAGCAACCCATCCGACAAATAAATACAATGAAAACGCAACTAAAATCAAAAAGAAAGAAATTAGACTAAACAAAAGGTGAGTCACATGACCCTTTTCCCTCCAATCGGCGACGGCGCCATCCACCGACCCTCAAACCGCGGCGCGTCACGCCGACCAGGTCGCCTCGTCTTGTTGGAAAAGTTCCGTCGACGACTTTTTTTTAGAACATTTGGAGGAACAATCGGCGTGAAACGGATTCCTCCTCCACGGGCCGGTCTACTTCCTGGTGTTGTCAAACGGAATGACTAAACGCGCTCGTTCACACGCTCCCATGGTAGCCGTTATTAATTTATCACTTCAGAGTTATCAGCTCACACACACACGCCGACACACACGCGCTCGCCTAGCCGTGATTGACAATGCGATAAATTTTATTTGAATATAGCTGACATGAATTATGTAACCACGGAGACGGGTGGCTTTGTTGCTTCCCTCCAGCTTCTTCGCTCTTTTTTTCCTCCACGATAACATACAGCTGATAATTTACAGTAGAACGCGTTCAGGAAGTTTAAAGACGGCGATAGCGACGAAGCCCAAAGGGAGGCGGCGCGGCGCTTTTAGCCGGAGAGGTGGTGCGAGCGGCACGGGCAGGTCGACGGAAAAAAACTACCGAATAAACAAGAATAAACGAGAGAAAAAAAAAAAGCCACGGCAGCGGTGGAAAGGCTTGAGCTGCGTTTTCTCCTCCAGATGGTCGACATCAAACACGAAACGCCCTCGTCTGATTGGTCCGAGAGGACTGTCAAATGTCAAGCAGTTATCAAACGGCAGACATGTTTTCTTTTACAAAAAAGAAAAAGAAAATATATAGAGAGAGATAACGGCTGAAGGAAAAGCCTAACCTTTCAGCGAGAGAAAGTCAGTCCCTCCATCACGGGCGATACTCCACCCCCCCCACGCCCCACGATTCTAATCTGGTGACAAGGCCACAAACCGACGCAAAAGAGACGATTCAGGGGATTAGGTACCCCGACGCGTCGCAGTGTGAACAGGAAAAAAACAAATCAACTTCAGATTAAAAGAACAAGTCGTGTTTAATCTGCTGAAGTCCTTTAAACTTTTTTATCCTCTAAGACAGGGGGGGTCAAACTCATTTTCACTGTGGGCCACATCAGCATAACGGCTGTCCTCAAAGGGCCAGATGTAACTAATAAATGTAACTAAATGTAACTCAATGTAATGTAACATAAATGTAAATGTAAATGTAATAAACGCAACTATTTAATGTTAAATCAGTGAATTTCTGACTTATTCTAGTTCCAAACATTACAGTTAGACAGAAAAAACATGTTTGTTTGTTTCTCTGTTCTAACATAAATCCTTTTCATTTGTCAGGTTATTAAACCCACAGAACTCCATCAATCAAGGATCAAACTATCAATCAATAAAGAAAAATAACATCAGACACAAGTTAGGACGTTAACTTTGTTCACAATGGTTTGGATTTAAAATGGGCTGGACTACTGCATTGTGAAATGTAGTTTTGGTAAAAGCACACGTTTGACCTATTTATTTTTAGATACTCCTCCCAGTTTGCGATCATTAAAGTATACCTAATCTAATCTAACCTAATCCGGATCCCAGGTTGGAAGTCACACCTGAGGGACAGGAAGTGGAGGCGTGGCCGGGCCTGAGGTGGAGCTGAGTCAAGAGTAAAGCAGTGAGTTTGTGAAAGAGGGACTAAACTAGATGAAAGTGGATTAAACTAGGACATGAAGAAGATTTCATTCGTTCGCTTCCTGCTCACCATGCAGGCAGGTCAAAGGTCAGCTCAGCAGGGATCCGCGTTTTGCTCAAAGACACTCCAGCAGCTCGGTGAGCCCAGATATTCTGCCCTGAAACCCCGACGCCGACTTTCAGTCGTATTTTTATCCTGAACTTTTTGTTCTTGGATTTCCTACAGAGGCACTAAATCACCGTCTTTCATCTCCAAACAGGAAATTACAACGTGTCTGGCGACGCTTAAGGTAACCTGATAGGAGACAGCAGCCAATCAGAAGCCTGCAGTGAAATATTTATCAGAATAAACAATACCGCCGCTGTTTATCGCTTGTCATGGATTTTTCTTGGCGTCAGAACAAAATAAGTTGCTGGCGGAGGAGAACGGAGGCGAGGATGGATCTGATGTCGTCGCCGACTCCTCCATCTATCGGTGATGGAATCACAGTGGGGGGGAGACGGGGGGGGGGGGGGGGGGGGCTGGAGAGAAAGAGGTGTGTGAACCTCGTTGAGGATCGATCAGAATTCACATGTAGATTATTTTAATTTAATTCCTAATCCAGCTGGGACGCTGGAGGGTCAGAACCAAGTGTCCGGGATGAACCCGGACTCTGACGCCGGCTCTCCATCACGACGGCGAACAAAGAGCAGAATATGTGGCGTCTTTCTCCACAGCTGCATCCCACCTTAAGATTAATCTAATTTGGGCTTTACTGAGAAATGGGTAAGAGCAGTTTTGTTTTATTTATGTGTGTTTTTTCCTCCTCTGCTCCTTCTCCCTTTGTTGCTTCTCCTCGGCTGCCTCTGACAAAAGACAGCCAGCCTGCCAAGCCCGGTGTTGCTCTGGGACGGACCTGTCAATCACCGCTGACGGCACCCTGACAACATGTACGTTAAAATTTCAAACGGGACTCAAAGGCGGCTGGTGACAGCGGAGCCTTTGAAAGTGGCTGTAGCGCTTCGGCGACAGCCAGAGGAGAACGGGTGGAAAACAAACTAGAAAACAACAGAGCGCAGGGAGAAAAGAGAGGGAGAGAGTCAGAGACACAAACACAAAAAGTTGAAAGCAAAAGAGTGAAGAATTGTGGGTCTTGATGATGGGATTGGCGTTAGCTTCTCCCTCGGTGTGTCATTGTTTTTTAATTTGGCTCCGTCTCCCCGGAGCAGAGCGCTTCGGTCTTCCAGGGGACTCAGAGGCCCCATCCTCCTCCGAGGCCTCGCTCGCATCGAGTCCCCCCCCCCCAAAAAAAAACCCCATATCCTCCATCCTCCAGCGGGAAACATGCATGTTAATAACGCTCTTGATTCCACCTTGCGTGCCGTCGCTTCATGGTTGTGCAATTAATTCCCAGCAGGACTGGAAAAAAAAACGGTGTTTGAGATTTTTCCATCAGTTCCATGAAATGGACTCAAGTCGCTGAACGGAATCTGTTCCAAGCGTTTGCCTACGAGCAAACAAATAGCATATGGCACACACACACACACACACACACACACACACACACACACACACACACACACACACACACACACACACACACACTTTCAAATGATCGCCCAGACCTCCACCACCACCTCCAACCTGTTCGGAGCAGCTGAATGAACAGGGGCGATTGGGGTGGGGGGGGCAACATAAGGCCCAGGCGGCGCCGGCGCCAAAGGCGGGACCGCCATCAACGCCGTCCTGCAGCTTGAGCCCTGATCCTTCAGTCGGCGTCCACATCAGCAGTTCAAAAACACACCGGCGCTCAGAACCTCATTGGACGGCGCCGTGTGTGTGTGTGTGAACGCCGTGTTTGAAAGCAACTGTTAGCAACCGTTAGCGCTGCAGATACACACAAAAGGAACATACATGTGTATGTCCAACCTTCAGTGCATACATGAAGCAGACACACATCCCAAGTCTTCATCACAAACGGTCATCCTGCACCGATGCTTTGGCTTCTACTGCCCTCTAGTGGTCGGAGCCGCCTCTTCAAACGGGCCCAAACTGGGAGCGTTTGATTCCTCACAGAACTGTAAAAAATAAACAATAAGATATTTTTATCAAAAAAAACCTTTGAAAGAGATTTTATTTTACGTCAACGTGACAAAACCTGACGGCAGAGATTTAAAAATCAGAGTAAAAACAAGAGGAACTCGTTTTAGACGAGAATAAATGTCATAAAAGATCCTGAAACAATGAAAAGATTTGATTCAGGAAAAAGCCTCGATGAAGATTCAACAGTTTCCACACTTATCTGTAAATGAAAGCGTGACTGTGCCATTATTTAAAGCCCGAACAATATTTCTGCATCACATCTGACATTCTGAGGATCATGACGGATTATTTTTGAACGTCTTTTTCCAGAAGTTCAAGGAAAATCATATTTCAAATAATATTACGAGCCCATCTTATCTTTGAGTTCCATCAAATTGCTTTATAATCAGATCAGTCGCGCTAATTTGCATAAATGCATAGCTTTAATTTTATATTCAGCCCAGGGAGAAAGGCCGCTGCAGCAGATCATCGCAACATTTTCTAAATCTTTATTCTCAACAGCTGCTGCACAAAAAAAATAAAAAAAACAATTAACACACATCTTCACTTCCTGGAGATAGAATCTCCTAATCTGAGGAAACTGAATCTCTTCATCTTAATAACTCAAATGTTTCTGGTCGTAAGAGGAGACATAAAAACCAGAAGGTTTGCATTCATAATATAGTTGTTTTTTTTTATTTCTAAAGGGATGTAAGACTTATTTTAAATCGTCTGTTATTCATGTGTCACACAGGAGCCGCCCTTTGAAATCCAGTCACATCTTTAAGGTGCGACGCTCTGCATAAACATCTAAAAAAAAAAAAAAAAAAGCGATTTCCATCTTCTCCTTCCATTGATTGTATTCATTTGTTCAGGATTATGCATCAAAAAACATTTTTTTTATCGTTCCGCGAGAATTCTTTAGATTATAAAAAAGAACTAAAAAAAAAAAAAAAAAAAAACTTTGTTGCTGCAAAATCAAATAGAAACAGGCAAACATTTAACCGAGAGCTGATGGGATGTGACGCTCTCGGGGCGGCCGAGGTCGACGCCTCGGAGCCGCTGGATGCTGGGACGTTAATGCTCCATTATATACGGCTTAATTTAGTGTAATAATGAAGGTGTTTGTGTTTTTTTGGAGGCGGCAGAAGTGGGATTTGAGAGGCACCTCAAAGCTCTGATTATCCTGAGTGTCTCTGCCCAATCATGTTACCTGCTGGGACGTCGGCGCTGCTCCTCTAAATAAATTGCTAGTGGCCTTGGGCAATAAGAGGAGCCCCGCTTTCATCCGCCTGACTGCCAATGAGGAGAATGTGCAGGCAGTCAATCAGGCTCTTAAGGCTCTGCAACAATGGAGCCGGCCCGCTTTATTATTTATTTTTTAAATTGATGTATTTCATTATCACAAGGTGTCTACTTGCTAGGGGGAGGAAGGTGATCAATAATTGATATGCGGTGTGAAATTTGCCGCCTCTCCTCTGGTGCTCTTGTCACTCGCTGTTGTCAGAACACATTTGCTTTGATGAGGAATTTTGAAGAAGCGAACAACAGCATCACATCCGATTACAGCTGGAGCAGGTGGTGAGAGGCTGTTTGTTCGCGACTCGCTGCCTCCGAGGCGACTCGCAGCCGCCAGATGAGAGGGGGGGGTGAACTTTTTTGTCATGTGTCAGTAAACAGCGTGACTCGTTTGAAAGGCACCTGGATCACAGGGCGAGGAGGTGCTCTTTAAACCGTCGGAGCTCCTGGGGGCCACGGGAGACGTCAAAACAGAGCGAGGAGAAGCCGACCCCCCCGCACCACCACCACCACCACCACCACCACCACCCCTGGGTCGTCTGAGAGAGACGGCGTTCGGGTCAGGCAGCGTGGTGGAGCATCTCAAATCCATCCTGTCGGAAAGTAAAGGAGGACGAGCGAACGGTCCGGAGTTCAGGAGGAACTGTTTCTACCTGGAACGTGGAGGTCAGAGGTCAGAGGCGTCCACGCAAACTTTCAGAGGAAGGCCGGTTCTGATCCGTGATGTTCCTGACACAGGAAGTTACTGCCATCAGGATGGAAGGAGGGGCGCAGGCCTGGACGCAGGTCCAGGATCCGGTTCAAATGAGAACATTCTAATGTCTCAAATGTTCATTAGTGTCTCAAATGTGAACTATTATGAACATTTGAGACATTTCAGTGCCTCAAATGTTCTCAAATGTGTCAAATGTTCTCTAATTAGAACATTTGAGACATTTTATTGTCTCAAATGTTCATTAATGTCTAAAATGTTCCTAAATCTGAACACTGGAGACACTAAAATGTCTCAAATGTGAACATTTGAGACATTTTAGTGTAGCAAACGTTCCTTAACGCGAACACTAAACTGATAATACAGACACCTGAGTGTGGGCGTGGGATCCACCTGCAGGTCTTCATCTCTTCCTGTTGGTCTTCCTCACCCTAAACGTTTTTAATTACGTGTCCTGCGTGCAGATTTACTCCAAACTTTCAAACTAAATCCTGATGGGGGAAACAGTTCCAGACTAAATCTCAAAGCGGAGGGAAAAACAAACGGCATATCAACAACTCTACATAATTGACAGCTGCATCCATTCGCCTGGTCCAACCCCCCCCTTCCTCCTCCTGCTTCTCCCACTCTGTTCTTCCAACACCATTTCCTCTTTTAATTATCCCCCAGCAAAAAGATGGAGCACATCAGACGCGTGGCGGTAAATCCGGGCCCTGGCACGGCCTCAGAGTGGCTCCTGCGTCTGGCAATCCCGATAGAGCCGGAGCGCTGGCAGCGACAAGAGAGGGAGACGCCTGGAGATTTTCTGACAGGAGAATGGAGAGGATGATCTCCCAGCAAAAGAGGGGTCTTCATTCTCCTCCCGTGGTGGGAGTTGTTTCTCTTTTTTTTATTTTTTTTTTGGCCGGCGCTTCTCGATCGAACATTTCCAGCACCAGATTAGCCGGTTCTCAGACAGACCCCCTTGTTTGCACCTCAGAGCGACGGCGACTGTAATGACTGCAAGAAACAGAGAACATTGGAGGCGCCGCCGCGCTCCTATCTCCGCCGGCAACATTGTCGGGGGTTGAGGCTGGTTTTTTATATGTTGGGGGGGGGTCAGGAGCGCCGTAGGTTTTTGGATTTGGAGAGATGATTTGTTTTTGAATTGAAAAGAAGCCTCCTCTGACCTGAAATGTGTTCCTCTCGCTGAATCGCACATCCTAATGAGGTGTCGGCCGCAGGAGCCGGTCGCTCTCAGATGAAAACGTTAACCCCCCCCCCAACATCAATCAATCAATCAATCAATCGCGGCAGTCCCCTAGCAGACCGCCGTTCTGCCGGCTAATCGTGTCGTCATCTCCCGTGCGATTTTACGCGGATTGCACGACGAGAACCTCGGACACAATGGAGCTGCAGATCCAACCCCCCCCCCCCACACACACACACAACTCGGTTCCCCTCTGCTTTCCTTTTCTTCCATCATTCCGAGATGAAGAGTGGATGGCTCGGCGGCGGGGGGCTTTCTTCTCCTCCGGGGGGAACTGAGGAAGCGGGCGAGGGGCCTCTGTGATGTTTCTTTCCCTTCAGGGTGGGGAGGAGATGTTCTTGTAGCTCAGCTAAAGATGATCGTTTGAGATGAGGTTCCACCTCTGGAAGCTGCAGAGGAACCGAGACGAGGCTCAGCGATGATGCGTTTACTTGGTTTAGCTGCTCCACAAAAGGTCAAAGGTCAGGCGTGGAGAAACAGATGATTTCCAGAGCTTTTCACTTTGAAATTAATTGTCACAATGAAATAATTTATTCATCTGTGAAGGAACAAACGAGGGAGATGTAAATATTTGTCTGTGGTTGCTTCTGATGGAACATCTCCTCCCGGAGTAAATAAAGTGATGGAACACAAACATCATCCCATCTGCTAATCTGCTCCATTATGCTGCACGCCGCGATGAAAGAACCTCAATGATCTACTTGTGTCACGGAAAGAGAGCAGCTTCAGACGTGAAGCCTGTTGAAGCCAATCAGCTTCAAGTCAGCGCCTGATGAAAGCTCATCCAGGCTGATCTCCATCACCGGCGGCGGCGACGGCCTATGGATCAGGAAGCGCCGCCACAGCCGCTCACGCTTTAGCGCCGGAACATAATGGCCATTGTGCTTTTTTGTGTTTTCACTCAGTTGAAGCTGCAAAATAGAAAGCACACACAGTGGGGGGGGGCGTGGGTGTGGGTTGGGGGGGGGGGCTTTATCTGGATGAAAGGCTAAAGGATGAGGATGACCTTTCTGGCAATCAGCGCAGCTTTGGAAACACAATGGCAGCAACCGCTTCTGGCCTCCCCCCCCGCCCCCCTTCTGCTCTGGGCCGCGCTAAAAAAACTCCCATCAGCCACCAGTTTCCACACAGACATGAACATACGTGTCTCCTTTCATATCACACGTGTTCTGCGGTCCCGTCTGGCATCACAGCACAACTGCAGGCGATTGGAAGTCAAACGAGAGCAGATCGCTGCAGATTACATCAAGAGCTGGACGCCGTCCACGCTATCAGCGCCGCGTTTGTGTGCAGGAACGGATTCTATTCGCCCTCCTGCTGGTGGGGGGATGGAGGTAGCTTCACAGCTAACACACCCCCCCAGCTGAAGACGAGGAAGACGAGTTTAAATACACAGAAAATGACTGCGAGATCCCAAACATCAAGTGTTTGAACTGTCAACAGGCCTTTAAGCTAAAGCTACAGCTAAAGCGTTAGCATGCATGGATGCACACACACTGTCAACGAGTGATTAGGAAGACAATATCCGAGGTGCTTTTCTTGTTTTAGACACACCCGTCTACCTGGTTGGACCCTACAGGTGTGTTTCAGGCGTCGGATTGAAAGATAAAGCAGCGTGTCATCAACAAAAAAACGATCTCTGTCAACAGAAGATCCCTGAACCTCCTGATCGCCTCAGGAAGATGAAATAAAATCACATATTAGTTAGAAAAATTAAATTTAAATCAAATTCAAATTTAAAGCTGCCATTCTGACACCTCACTGTAGCCACTAAGCTAACAGCGCTTACGGCAACCTGCAACCTGCATGCTTGTGAAAATCATGATACGGATACGTAGCTCTTATTTAAAGAGTGACCTCACTGCACGCTTTAAATGCTTTGTTGTTTTTTTTGGGGGGGGGGGTTGTCGGGGGGGGTGGGGTTGCGTACCTCCGGGGGCCTTTTGTGTGGCTTTTCAAAAGGCTGCATCACAAGGTCATGACAGAAACAAGGGTCACGCAAACACAGAATAGCACTTGTGTGTTCACTTTGGTGAGGGTGGGTGGGGGGGCAAAAATTCTATAGGTAAACTCTAGCAGACAGGAGATAAGGTACCCATGTGCTGACAAAGGGAACGCACCAGAAAAGGTAAAGAGTAGTAGTCCCTGACGTGTCAGAGGCCTCCCTGCCACCGAGGGGGGGTATAAAAGCACCAACAAACGCCCCAGCGCCGCAAAGCACCCGCAGTCCTGCAACCATGGGAAAGGTATGAGCTGGTGTGATCCCAACAGGTCTGACCAACAGGTGGACGCAGATCGTGAAGCGACAGGGAAGGAAAATATCAGCTCGGAAAAGACGTAGAATTTACCGGTTTAGTGGGGGGGGGGTACAGGTAGAGGATTACTCGACGCCCAAACCTGACATTCACTGTACTTGTCTGACAGCAGGAAAAGTGTAGCTCTGTAAATTTGTGGCTTTGACAGCATGAGGCGATGAGGACTCAGGGAGGGAGAGCAGTGCCCCCTAGAGTCCACTCACCAGTACTACATCCACACTGTCTTCTCTCTCTCCTCCTCTAGATCATCTTCTACGAAGGCCGCAACTTCCAGGGCCGTCACTGGGAGTGCAGCAGTGACTGCATGGACACCTTCAGACACTTCAACTGCTGCAACTCCATCCGGGTGAGCGGGGGCCACTGGGTGGCCTACGAGAAGCCGCACTACATGGGCTACCAGTACGTCCTGGGCCCTGGGGAGTACCCCGAGTACCGTGCCTGGATGGGCTTCAACAACTGCATCCGCTCCTGCCAGATGTTCTCGCCCGTAAGTCCGTCAAACCGATCGGTACCCCCCCCACCCTCCCACCCCCACACCTGTCTGTCCTCCCCAACCGCTGCTCACTTTGTACATCAGATGCTGTTTTAGAAATGAATGTCAATCACTGGCGTTTGATGTCATTCACAGATACTCAGGCAGGTCGAGCTTTAAAGTCTCTGTTCTGAGGCCCAGGAGGCGACCCAGTCAGCTTTTGAAAAGGATTATGACACCCCCTCCTACCCCCACCCCCATATGATTTGGTGCCTTCATTCTAATTCTGGTAGTCTCATCGAGTGTTTCTGGCACGTTAGGGAGGAAAAATCTGACTGTGTCATATTTAAAGTAGCACAAGTATTCACCTGCATGTAAAGACGTTGTCTCAGGGCGGCAGGGGGGTGGTGGTGTTGGGTTGGGGGGGCCGTCTGGGGTTGACGCCTACCAGAACAGCATAGCAATCACGTTCTGATGTCTTCCACCTGCAGTACCGGGGATCCTACAAGATGAGGATCTACAACAGGCCCGACATGATGGGACACATGATGGAGTTCATGGAGGACTGCCCCAACGTCTACGACCGCTTCCACTTCCGTGACATTTACTCCTGCAACATCATGGAGGGCTTCTGGATCTTCTACGAGCACCCCAACTACAGGGGGCGCCAGTACTTCCTGCGCCCTGGGGAGTACAGGGCCTGTGGAGACTGGGGCTGCCACAACCCCATGGTGGGCTCCTTCAGGAGGATGAGGACTCTCATGTAACCCGCGTGCTGAACATTAAACACTTCAAACCACATTGTCTATCTGTTGTGAAATTATTTCGAACATGCAAACACAACTGCCCCCCAACCCCAACCCCATCCATGCAAACTTTCCCCCTTTGCCCTCTGTCCACGTACGGTTTTGTGGCATTCACAATAAAGGCCGATGCTGCAACTCTCATTGTGCGTTTGGAGCGCCTCTCGGCCGTCTATAGAGTTCACTGTGCTGACACAACAAGGCTTTGGTTCACGTCTGCAAAGCCCTGATCCCAGCAGGGTCTATAAAGAGGACCAGACCGGCCCGGCGTCCGGTCTGGTCTGAGCTCAACGCAGTTACAATGGGCAAGGTAAGTGTGATTTCCAATCTGTAGAGTAAAATAACATTTTCATGTGTATCAGCGCGAAACAGAACCAGGAAATAAAAAGAATTTTGTCGCGTAAAATGCTAAAACGGTAAACCCTGAGTGGGTGGCTCTAACCCTTACCCTAACCCAACTTGTGCCTTTTATTAAGAATCCTTAAAAAAAAAAAGTCTTACTTTGCGTAAAAGAAAAATAGGCCAAGACTTTATTCCTCTCATTAAAATATAACAGTTTCAGTCAAATCTTCTCCTGGAAGATAATTTGGGACGATTCTTCCACAGCTCCTGACTTCAAGTTATTCTCCAGCAGAAGTCTGTTGGATATCTTGAAAACCAGGCTCACTAGAAAGTTCAAATGAAGCGAATCCACGGTTTCGCGGTGGAGGGAAGTAGAACTCAGAGAGTGCCTGCACACTGTCAAACTTTTGTGTTTCTGGGTTACAGATTTGATTTTAATTCAGATTCTTTGCTTGAATCAGATTTGATTATTTGGTGCACCTTCATCTTTCCTGCATTGTGCAGGGCTTATTCTGTAAACACGTTTAGTCTTTGCTTGTTAACGTCCATCCTTACGTCATCACACAGATTATCTTCTACGAAGACAGGAACTTCCAGGGTCGCCACTATGAGTGCAGCAGCGACTGCCCCGAGATGCAAAGTCACTTCAGTCGCTGCAACTCCATAAGAGTGGAGAGCGGCTGTTGGGTGGCCTACGAAAAGCCCAACTACAGCGGCTACCAGTATATGCTGCACAAGGGCGAGTACCCGGACTACCAGCGCTGGGCGGGCTTCAATGACTGCATCCGATCCTGCCGTATGGTCCCACCTGTGAGTTCCCACTGATGTCCTCCTCTGATTACTGTAAACGTTTTATGTAGCCGAGCCAGTTTAGTCCTCGAGCCTCGTCCTGCTGTTGCGCCAGCTAGCACCTGTGGCACTTTAAAGCGTCTTAAAACAGCTTGAAATGGAACAGGAATAAAAGAGTACATAAAGGTATAGAAAGTGCTTCCTATAAATACCTCTTCTTCTTCAGTATACCGGGAACTACAGGATGAAGATCTTTGAACGCTCTGACTTCGGGGGCCAGAATCTGGAGCTGATGGACGACTGCCCAGATCTGCACGAGCGATTCCACACTCGCGACATCTCCTCTGCCAATGTCATGGAGGGCTACTGGATTCTCCACGAACACCCCAACTACAGGGGACGACAGTATTTCTTGCGTCCCGGAGAGTACAGGAGGCACAGCGAGTGGGGGAGCACCAGCCCCACCTTCGGCTCTCTGAGACGGGTCACCGAGCTCAACTGATCCCTAGACTGTTCGCCCTCAGTCTTCAGCTTCCTACCCTCTCGTTTCCGTCTGATGTCACCGTTCGACTGTCTAAATATCAAACCAGAAATACTGCTGATGGGTTTTTGTTGAGTCTCAATGTCGACCTCTGGTTTCGTTGGGTAGAGTTCCCCAACAACCCAAGAAGTCTTGCTTTGGTTGTGCCACAGCACAACGGGTTGCCTCACTGGTCCCAAACCTTCTGTCTAACTGGTATCACAATAAACCGAAAGTTCTGAAAGCCGACTAAAAGGAGCCTTTGTTAATTTTCTACGCGTGACTGCAGCTGTCACTAGAAATGGATCTGGGGGATTTCCTCTCTCTTTGCTATGGTAATTGAACTTTCATCAGGCCACAGATCCAGAATTAGACGCGGAGCTACTCCGGTCCTGGTAAGACCAAGACTATGCCATGATATTGTTCCTCATACACAAAGAAAAGAATATCAAGGAAAGAGAAGCTTATTCTTTGAAGCTGGATATTAAAGAGCAAAAAGGGGTATCTGAGGATGAGCATGTCGTGGTCTTTATGAGATCACATGGTACACAGTAGGAGCGTTGGGTCCATGAAAGATGCCCACATTAGATCCACATCACAGGGCCAATGCCAGCTCAAAGAGCCGGAGTCAAAGTGGCCTGGTATTAGCCCCGAGCATCAAGCTCTCTCAGAACAAAAAACAAAACCCAGTCCACATCCCTGCTCATGCATTTTTCATCAGCCCAAGATACTGAACCCTTTCAGAAATAAATATCAATTATTGAAATTGTTAATTAGACGCTGCGTAATTGGCAAAGATACACATGAATAAATAAATCTGACCATTAATTATTGATTCAAAAAAAATTGAAGCCCAGCAGGGAGTGCATTTGAAGGTCTCTTAAGATCAAGCATGGCAAGAAATATGAGTTTGGGCCTTGAGTAATGTCCAATTAAAAGACTGTCAAATTTGCCGTACAAGGCCGGTGATTTGCCCTCATGGTCCTTTTTATATGTGTGAACAACAATACCCAGCAGACAACACAACATCAACAGGGGGCAACTTGGGATTCGATCAGCTGGGGTCTGGGGGCAAGAGCGGAGGAGAGATGAGAGGGAAATGGCAGACTGGGAGTTCATTTAAAGTCAAGAAGGGGCAGAAGCATCAGCCATTAAACAAGCAGGAAGGAGCACTTTGGACTAAAGTCTGTGGACATTTGACTTAGTCGACAAAACGTCACGTTAATATGAGTTTTATTCATTTTTATTTGTTCAAGTTGCTTTAAAAAATAATACTGACCAAGAAAAGCAGTATTTGAATAAAACAGCAGAAAAATGGGAGATGTCACTATATACTGTATATGTATTTATATTTATAATCTAATCTGAGACAAAGCCCTCTAATAAAAAAAAAGAATCGACTGTAACCATTGAAATGAAAAACAATAAGTTACCAAATTACAAGATGACTTTATAAATGTATATTATATATAAACGGCTGTTTATAACAGGCAGCTGGATGTCAACCTGATTGATAATAATACAACTTTACTGACCACCAAAGGTTTGTAAAGAAGGGACGTGTTGTTCTGACAGGAATCACTCTTACTGGACAAACAAGCAGCTCTCCCATCAGTACCAGAACCAGAACCAGCTGCTGGTTTTGACTCCCCAGCACCTGAACATCTGCCTCTGATGCTGTAAAACACAATTCAATACAATTCCAGGCATCAAAGAGCCAATAGTGTCCCCAGATTGTTCGTCTCTACCTCATTTAGACGAGTTTCAGTCGCTTCACACATGAAAAGGACACGAGAGATCCGAGTTTCATCTCTGAACCCTTTGGACTCGGTGACGAGGGGCTGATTGAAGGGTAAGTAGTGCGTTTTGGAGAATGAATTCTTTAGATGCTGGAAAAGAGAAAGAAACGAGAGAAACCAAGAACACAAACCTGTGATTCCATTATTAGTCTCAGTTCTCGTCTCTCCCTCTTTTCATTTGTGATGGCTGGATAATTAAACCTCTATAGTATTGTCTTCCATCTTCTTTGCCCCACTTCCAGCATAGAGAATTCCCCCATGGGCAACTTTAAAAAGGCCCTTTTCAGACATCTGTTTTTCAGATCAGTACCAAGTTTCCCGCCCCCCCCTTCCATTAATTTGCGTTCTTTGTGAAAGTAGGAACATGAGAGGCAGGACAGAGACGAACATACGTGTGAAAGGAAAAAACAAAAACTCCACAATTCAGCTGCGGAAAAATCAAAAGAAAAACACCCCAAAAATGTTGTTTTTCCAATAGTTTCTGTCTACAATGCTGCTATTAGACACCAGAACCAGCCGTTAAGTGGGCATCCAAAGACATCAGACGGAGCTCAGAGGCTGGAATGTTCATTTAAAAGCCTCCTGCTTGAAGGAGGCAGCTTGTCAATTACTGCTCCTGCTCTGACGGGAGGTTCCAGCGCCACGAGGAAGAAGCAGGAAGGAGGCGAAGCGTGGCAAAACTGGCAACAATGATCAAATGAATGAAAGATGGAGGATAAAATGGATGCTAATAAGTCGGAGTTGATCTCAGCTGAGATCGCCGTCAAACAAAAAAGGAGCAGATTCACCGAGTGTTTGTCGCGCAACACATTTTAGTCGTTAATAACTTAAAATGTGTAACTCCAGCGGAGCCATTAGTCCATGTCTGACACAACCTGGCGGCCTCTCGTCTCGCCGACTCGTCTGTTCGTTTAGAAACGAGCAGACCTGAAAAAGAGCAAGAGAAGAGGAACACACTGAGAGGTACCTGAGGAAGAAGCCCCGTTAACGAGGACGCTCCAAAGGAAGCGTCTGCTTCACGATGGAACTGGAACGCCACACGGCCAGAGTCACTTCTGGCCTCAGGTCTTTAAAGGATTCCTGTACCAGTGTAGGGCCAGCACTGGTTTTATCTTCATGGACAATGTGGCATCATGAGGTCCAGGACATAGTCTGGTCTGGATCCAGGTCATATCCTGGTTCTGGTGATCCAGAAAATCCACAATAATAAATAAAACCGATCCAGACAGGCCTGAGACCAGATCGGAGGTGAAACCGTCTCAGTCTGGATCCAGAACACAAACCCACACTCATGTATTTGTGAAACCCTGAAACTGATTTTCAGACGGGACACGCCCCTAAAAGGACGTAAGCATGTTGTAATAAACAATATCCAATAAATAAATAGATTTGGATAAAGCTACAAGTTGCTTTTAATACTGGATGTTTATGGGATGCATTTAATCAGGAGCGGCTTCACACCAGAAGATGCAAACCGAGGTAGGATTTAGGACATTTGTAAAGTCTTGATCTTTTCTGGGCAGGGTGGGGAGCTGCTGGTGGACACAAACCATTTAGAACAACCAATCAGCTGGTCTAGTTGCTGTCTCTCTGCCCGGTTGGCGGCAGGGCGACGGGCAGGTTCTCGTGGAGGAACTTCATGGAGCCGAGCTCCGAGAAGTCGGCCGCCGTGTGCCCGTCGCCCCTCAGGACCCACTTGGTGGTGAGGAGCCCCTCCAGGCCCACGGGCCCCCGGGCGTGGATGCGAGCCGTGCTGATGCCGACCTCGGCACCTGGAGACCACGACAGAGGGAGAACCAATGAGAAGTCAGAGGTGGACGGCCACTTCATCAGGGTGTGATGTCACACGGCAGTTGCGTGGGAAGCTCTCGACGGCGGCGTGTCGTACGGTTTGAAAACCGGCGCCGACGCCTTCACGTACCCAGACCGAAGCGGTAGCCGTCGGCGAAGCGCGAGCTGGCGTTCCAGAAGACGCAGGCGCTGTCCAGCTGCTGCAGGAACCGCTCCGCCGTGTCCTCTGCACAACACAGGAATTAGTTGTAGTACCGCCTCAGGCCGCCAGGTTGCAGCACTTCCTCCACTGCAGCTCCGTGATCCTGCCCTGAGTCAATGATTCTACATCAATCACGTCATTATGAGGCGGATTCAGGAGCGGACTTCACATTCTGAAAGGATCCACTCACAAATTGATGACCTTTGACCCCTGATCAGGCTGTTCCAGTGACCTGCAGGACGACGACGAGTTCAAGTCCTTTTTTCTCGTCTCATGAGTTCATGATGTTCCACAACCAAAGGAAACGCCAGAGCGGCGTCATACAACACGTGCTCAAGCGTGACGCCTTTGAAGCGTGTTTTAGCTGCTCTACATGTTAAATATGCTCCGCCCCCTCCGTTACAGTCACACGGGGAGGATGTGAACTCATCCCGACGACAAACTGTCGCCGCTCATTGATCACCGGGTGGAAAAAACAGTTGATGTGAGACGGAAACAAGCCAGACGGATGTCAGGAAGACGTTTGGAGCGGAGCGTTGAACCGACGCACACGCGGGGCCACGTACCGTTCTCCGTGACGATGACGTCGGTGTGGGAGCTGCCGTACTTGTGGATGTGGTCCACGGCCTCCTGCAGGCTGTCCACCACCTCCAGGCAGCACTCCAGACCCCCGTACTCGGTCCGCAGGGACCGGGCCTCCGACGGGCTAAAGGTCAGGTAGGAGGCGAACTGAGGCCCAGCGTGAATCTTCACCTGTGATTGGACGACAACCCCTTTAGAATCATCTATAATTAAACACCCTGACTCCTTTTGAGGCGTCCCTGTTGGACTCTCTGGACGTGTCTCAGCGGGTTTACCCTCTCAGTTCTCAGCATGTCGATGATCTGGTCGAACAGCGGCGTCCTGAGGACGTCCCGGTGGATCAGCAGAGTCTCCATGGCGTTGCAGGCGGCGGGGTAGTCGCACTTGGAGTCCCTGACTGGAGACAGGAAGTGAACCAGAAGTGTGAGTTCACCAGAAACGCTCCGGACCGGTCCGAACCGACCGTATCTGACCGATCTTGATGACTTTGTCCACGCTGGCGTCCGCGTCCACGTAGACGTGGCAGATCCCCTCGCTGTGCCCCAGCACCGGGATGCCCTTGGCGACCCGCTGGATGTCCCGCACCAGCTGGGAAGAGCCTCGCGGGATGATCAGGTCGATCAGCTTGTCCAGCCGACACAGATCCTCCACCTCCTCACGGGTGCTGACCTGGAGACAGACAGATGGGGGGTCACGCCCTGACGGCGGCGGCGAGACGAGAGCGTTGCGTTCCTTGTTACCAGCTGCACCGCCTCCCGGACGCCGTGCAGCGACAGGGCTTCCTGCGCGAGCTGGTGGAGGACGCAGTTGGTGTTTGCCGCCTCTTTGCCTCCCTTCAGCAGGAGTGCGTTGCCGCTGGCGACGGCCAACGCCGCCACCTGGAGGGAGACGCACACGGGCTGTAGAATCGATAAGAAATAAAATCCGTCTACAGATCTGGGCGCCAACCTGTGGCAGACAGTCGGGTCGCGCCTCGAAGATAACCAGGAGGACTCCGATGGGGACGGAGATCTGCTCCAGCTCCAGGTTCTGAGCCACCCTGGTCCGGCGCAGCACGCGGCCCACGCTGTCCTGCGCCGCCGTGGCGATCTGCCGCAGACCGATGGCCAAGCTGTTCAGTTTGGCCGCCGACAGGCTGAGACGACTCAGCATGGCCGGCGGCAGATGGCCTGCAGCGGCGGGGGAGAGAGGGAGTCAGGGGGGCTCTCTCACCTGCCAAGGTGAGCCGCTTCAGAAGCCATCTGCATTAACGAATCTTTGAATCTCATCCCCGTCACTGTGACCCCTGAACCCCAGAGAGCTGCTTTAGTGCCACTAGATTAGCTAAAAAAATCACTTGTTGTTGTCAAATGATGACGTTGAACATAGTTGTGTATCAGAAAATAAGAGATTTTGCTTCTTTTCAGTGTTGTTTGTGTTGTTTTATAGAAGTAAACAACTGTTAAGCCGATTACTAAAGAACCCTGAGGTCACATGTGTCAAACTCAAGGCCCAGGGGCCAAATGTGGCCCTCTACATCACTTTATGTGGCCTGTGAGAGCATAAAAGGTCAGAGTGTATAAAATAAAGAGGTCAAAAGTGCGCTTTGTGCTAAACTACATTTCCCACATTGCAGTAATTCAGCCCATTTGAACTCTGACAAAAATGTTTTAAACAAAGTTAACGTCCTAACTTGTGTCTGATGTTGTTTTTTCTTTATTGATTGATAGTTTGAT
This sequence comes from Antennarius maculatus, assembly GCA_013358685.1. Taxonomy (NCBI): domain Eukaryota; kingdom Metazoa; phylum Chordata; class Actinopteri; order Lophiiformes; family Antennariidae; genus Antennarius; species Antennarius maculatus. The sequence goes on along the minus strand of CM023626.1, from coordinate 16,947,503 downwards.
CCTTGATTGATGGAGTTCTGTGGGTTTAATAATCTGACAAATGAAAAGGATTTATGTTAGAACAGAGAAACAAACAAACATGTTTTTTCTGTCTAACTGTAATGTTTGGAACTAGAATAAGTAATTAGTTATTTAACATCAAGGAGGAGTTACATTACATTTCATTGAGTTACATTTAGTTACATTTATTAGTTACATCTGGCTCTTTAAGGACAGCTGTCATGCTGATGTGGCCCCTCGGTGAAACCCCTGACACCCCTTTCTTTTGATAGTTTCACTGTGTTTACAGTCATAGAACTCAATATTCTGCAGGCCTTGAAAGACCCAAAATGCTCCAAAACACTGGAAGTATGGGGAGCACTGGCAGCCAAAGAGTTAAATGCTAAACCAGGAGGTTCATGAAGTTTTGAAGCAGCAGGTCGGTGCGTTTTGATGGAACTCGTCACCTGCGTTCACCGCCAGCTCCACGTCCATCTGGTTCGCAGCCAGGATGTCATCCCTCCTCTCCGTCAGCAGCCCAGCGAGGTGGCAGATGACCTCACTCCTCTGACGACACACACACACACACACACACACACACATTGATGGGTGCACAGCAGCCCGCAGGGGGCAGCGTTTCCTCGTCTGAAGTCCTGACAGACATTTATGTTTTTATTCAAATCACCTGGTCAGGATGCAGAGAGGCCAGGGTTCTTCCCGCGTTACGCGCCATCTCAGTCTGCTGCTCCACTGTCAGGCCTGGAGAACAAACAACAGATGATTAAATCCAGTGAGACGCATCTAAAAGCATTAAAAACCCAGCGGGGGGCAGGGGGGTGTCAGGACGAGCCGCTAGAATCAGTGTGAGACGCTGGTGTGCTGTTTCCTCAGATCTGACTGGATCCACAGATTGTAGCTCGGGTTCTGTTGGCTGGTGCTGCCACCTACTGTTCAAACCTGTGAATTACATCTGATGAGCAACGAGCTGCACATCCAAGAAGCATGAAGCTCACCGGCAGGTTTGGTCTCGGAGAAGAACGTTCCCACCTTCTTGCCCTCCACAATGTCAGTGATGACGTGACCCGTGACTTTGGGGTGGGTGCCGTTAGCGATGACCACCGAGGTGCCGCCCTGCAGGGCCCAGAGGGCGGCCTTCACCTGAAGGCGAGGTTAAAGGAGGGTCAACAGAAACCAGAGGCGCTGCCGGCGGGACCGGATGTCCACACAGTGGTTCACGTACTTTGGCTTCCATGCCTCCGATCCCCACCCTGGACTTGGTTCCGTAGGTGATGGACTGCTGGTCTCCAGGGTAGAAGATGTCGATGAACTTGGCGTCATCCGTCCCAGGAGGGCTGTCGTAGAGTCCTGAGGGTCAGGAAGAAACATCAACATGACACACATTTCGTGTAGACGTAGTCACCTCACAGCTGTCATCCCGGCAACGCGCCTTACCTTCCACGTCGGACAGGGCGATGAGCAGGTCGACCTTCATCTCCACGGCGAGCCGCGCCGCCAGGCTGTCGTTGTCCTTAATGCTGATCACCTGCAGGACCGGAGGGTTAGCGGCGCGATGGAGACAGGAAGCCAGTGGCAGACGACGCTAACGATGCAAATCGGTCTGGAGGACAAGCGGCGTCGTTACGTTTATTTACGATCAGTGGAGTTAGTTCAAAACCCAAAAGATGAAAGAAGAGGAAAATGTTAGTAGAGGAAACGTGAGCCCTTCAACAGCACCTCCTCCCCTCTGCATGCACATGCCTTAAAGGTCAGAGGTCAGAGCAGAGGTGAGGCAGGATGACGACCAGCTCCTCCTGAAATGCCTGCTGCCCCCCTCTCTTGATATCTTTACCCACATTTACCCCCTGCAGGTCACTGTTGGGCTCAGGCGGGGGCACCACGGCGTCGTTGGTGTTGATGATGGGTACGATGTTCATGCGCAGCAGCTCCTGCAGCGTGCTGTTCAGGTTCTGCCTCTTGTCATCGTCGTGGAAGTCCAGATTTGTCACCAGGACCTGAAAGCGAAGCGAGCAGATTGAGTGAAGACCGGCGAGGAAGAAGTTCTTCCCCTGGCGTGTCATGGCGATCACGCACCTGAGCGGTACAGGTGCTGTACTGGGTGAACATGGCCTCGTAGAGCGCCATCAGGCCGCTCTGTCCGGCTGCAGCACAGGCACGCGCCTCCAGCAGCGGCAAAGACTGAAACACGCGAAGAGGAAGTCAGGACGCGTCGCTCTGCGTCGCCTCCACCACCCGACCGACGCCACAACGACCAGGATGTCTCGTGTTCTCACCAAGTCCTTCAGCTGGCTGTGTCCTGAATGCAGCGCCTGTCGGACGCTCTGGGACAGCAGGATCTCGTGTCTGAGGCGCTGCTTTCCAAAAGCCACGGCTCCGCTGGTGACGATCATCATCTCCCTACCCTGATTCTGCAGCATGGCCACCTGCAGGGCGACGCCCACGTCAGGACTCCTAGAGATCCTCACCGTAACCCATCCATACTCTGCTTCTCTTCCTCACCTGCTCCACGATGGAGGCCAGCCGCCCCAGAGCCAGACCGCACTCGTCGCCCCGGGTGACCACAGCGCTGCCCAGCTTCACGACGATCCTCTTGGCCTGACGCAGCTCGCCCCGGTGGGCGAAGGAGCTGCCGTGAGCCCTCCCCACGGCATCTGAGGAGGAAGACGCGGTCGTCATGAAACCAAAAATAGTTCTCATATGCTCTGGTGGTGTCTGAGAAAGATGGAATGTTATAAAAACACAGTAGAACCCCGAGATACGAGTTATTTGAGCTACGAGCCATGTTATGTCCATGTTTTTGGTCGAGACATGAGCAGAAATCTGAGACACAAGTTGTGCTTCAGTTGGTGGATGGGTACAACATCAGTGAGACCGGATCTCATCGAGTCAAGAAAAAAATTAAACTTGCATCTCAAAGTTCTACTGTATATCATATTATCCTGTTATGTATAAATTTCCACTTGTGTCACACATCAGCAAAATTCATTCAAACCGTCATCGGCTTTACACCAGGATCAATTTTTGATTCTGACTCCAAACACAAAAATATTAATATATACTAATATGTTAATATATGAGTACTGCATGTTAAAATAACTGAAAACACTACATGGAAAACAAGAACATTCTGTGTTTGTTTAACTGATCTCAGGAGCGAGAGAAATGGAGCAAAGCCAACACCTCCGTCCATCTGTAACCGTGGAAACCAGATAATCACAGCCTTCAAACTGCCACATCAGCAGGATGAAGAGAGAAAAAGGCCCGTGCTGACTTCACACATCTGTGAAGCAGTGACGCGTGAGATGGAGAGAGAGAGAGAGAGAGAGAGAGAGAGCTCCATAGCATCCAGTAAAGGGTTAATATACATCCTCCTGTTACAACAGCAGGTTTTAATTCACTACATCTGCCTGCAGAAAAAACGTTCAGTAGAAAACACACACACACAAGTCTTTTACGGGTGAGGAAATAACTAATGTGATAGATAAATTACTTCTGATTAATACAAGTCCTTTCTTTGTGTGATAAATATCATAACATCTATTATGTCATGTAACTTCACCTGTGTCACAGTGAACTGAACAAGCCCAGCAGCACAACAACTGTAAATGTGCGCATTGAGACGATGGAGATGTTTAACACAGCCCTGGAGGAGAGTAATAAATCATGTAAGTCATAAAAAAACAGGTTTAATGAATTCTGACTGACATGGGAACACAGAACCTCATTGTGGCTGTCGGTTTTATCAAATGTCAAACATCTGTTAATAAATCACACATTTAGTATTAGGAAGGGGCTCAGCCTGAGCGGTGCTCGGAGGGGTTGGCGGTCACTACGTGGGACCGCAGCGGCTCTTGCCTGGTGTCGGGACTCTGGAGAACCACCAGCAGGCGCGTCTGGGGAGGTCCACCGGGGTTCTGGAGCACCGGGTCAGCCTCGGCAGCAGCATGCTGGTTCCGTTACCGTCACCTGTTACCGAACACCTGAACAGGTGGCAGGACCCGCAGAAACACCGTCATCACCGAGCTGCGCGTTGTTTGGGTGTTCATAAAGAGGGCTCGCGCTTACCTGAGCTCCTGGACTTCCGGTTCGTTTCAGTCCCGTGTTTTTCTGCTCTGGGAAAACTTTTTTTCAAAAAGTCGTTTTCATCTTCTTTGACCCGTTAGTTTTCTTTTATCACCTACAAACTCAGAGCTGGGCTCGGCCGGAAGTCGACTCCTCCCCCACCAGAGAGATGCTGATGAAACTCGTACGGTAGTTTTCAACCGGAGCGAACCGGCAGCTGGCGCGCGGCACAGCATCTTCTGTTAGCTTCACTTCCGGTGCAGATAAATGACAAATAATTCAGTATTCTAATCGTCTCTTCTAGTCTCGATGTCAATTTAATGTAATATTTAGTTTTAAAAAAAACTTTCAATACTGGCGCTGAACTTGTAGGAAGTGGCGTAAGCCTAGCGGAAATTTAACGGAAGTGACGCAATTCTCCGACACCATAAACTTTATTGAAACTTTTTTCAAAGAAAACGTAAATTGATTCTGTTGAAAATGAAACAAAACATTTTAAACAGAAAATGTACGACAAAGTATTCACTGGTGCTTTTAGCATTTTAGGTGGGCTGCCACTAAAATATAATTTCAATACAGAAAAAGATTCCGACCAAATAACAGGAAGTGGCGTAAGTTCCACGGAAATAAAACGGAAGTGACCATCTTTTTAAAATACAGCACTGTAGATATAATTACAGTCATAACAATTATTTTTATTCCAACTGACATGGGAACACAATAATAATTGTAATACTATAACAATAATAATAATAGCTATTATTATTATTATTATTATTATTATTATTATTATTATTATTATTATTATTATTATTATTATTATTGTAATGTAATGTAGCCAAGCCCATAAGATCTCATTAATCCAGGTCATGGTTACCCAAAGTTTTGGTTATCCATTTTTAAAGGCCTATAATTTCATCCATGAACCTTGTCAGGAAATATATTTTTATAATGTGTTTTTCAACTTAATTTAGAATAACATGAAGACAAAAGATATAAAACTTTCGAGGATCACAAAGTAATCTATCTCTGACCACCAAAGATACTAATATGTCTTAGTGTTGTTGTTATTATTAGCATTATCATTATACTTAAATGTTTTAATTCTTTCTAGCCTTGACAAAAATCACCCCGGTCAAATTATCCTTCTCCAGCTTTATGTCTTGAGGCAGAGTGTAGACCTCAAGCCTGATCAGGGTGTAGCCACACCGCTTGAAGCTATCACAGAACTGTGCTTCGTCCAGTGAGACCACTGGTATCTTTACCCCAGGACCTGCACAATAGTAACTCTCCTCCAAGGCACCGAAAAACAGGAGGTGGCCTCCAGGCCGCAGGAGCCCCCCAATGTGACCCAACGCTCTGTTGAAGGAGGCAACATTTGGACAAGCAGCCTCCAAGCAGAAGCAGGACAGAAGACAGTCGGCCCCGGCTGGAGGGAGGGCATCGAGGGCCAGAGGCTGAGGGCGGTGCACATCAACCGGGAGGACGTCTGTGACCACCTGACGGAGTCTGGCAGCTTTCTCTGTCCATTCTGAAGGACTGGAAGAGAAAACATCAATAAAATACATTTAGTTTGACCTCAGTTCATCAATTGGTAATCCAAAGAAATTCATTCACTGATCAATCATATTTAGTGTGATGGGGTTGGACCTTCGTCCCCCCAGCTCGCAGGCTTTCTTCAGGAAGGGGGTCCAGTCCATTTTACTGCCTCCTTCATTCTGGAGCCAGAGCTTCAGCTCATTCCTGTTGACTTCCAGGAAGTCTGTGAGGATCACCTTGTTGAAAACCTCACAAGCACTCATCACCTGGTACAGGGTTGGACCAGAACCTATGTCCACCAGGAGGTCTCCTTTCACATCATCTGGAAAGATGGAGGAAGGTTGTGTGAGACTGGAAACATCTTTACAAATAAATCTGGTATTTAATTTGTTGTGTTTCCAATTGCCCACATTTATATTTACCTGAGTCATCGAGACTAAGAACATTATTTTTATGACATTATTTTTATGACAATTATAAGAAATAATATCCAAGAAATGTCTTTTCAGATTTAACAACCCTTAGATATCGGCTCCAGCTATCTGTAAGAACATGAAACAAGACGTCTGCAGCTTTCACCTGCGTTCACCTTGCCTGCATTCTTGTCTAGCAGTAGCACTCAGCCAAGGTCCTGAATTGGGCGTCTGGATTTCAATGAACAACAGAACGTTTTCAGATGAAGAAGAATGAAGCTGTTAAAAGCTGGGCACAGAACCAATTGGGAATGTCCAACTTGAGGAACAAGGTGGGGATTTATCAATCCATATTCAACCAGGACGCCACAGGGAATCCAAGATGAAGGAGACCATAACAAAAATGGATCCGGGGCAGCTGTGTTTACCCCGCTGTTTATGACACCTTCTGCGGGTTGAAGGAACCTCAGGAAGGAACCAGTGAGATGGAACTCTTGATGCAATTAAGCCTGACAGTGGCGTAACACTGGAGTCACCTTCGCCACAACCAAAATACAATGAAGCATCGCTGCTTCGCCTTACCTTCGCTGAAGACTCTCTGCAGTCGGGCCATCATCCAGGAACAAATGCTGTCCTCTCGGTCCAAGTGAGCCTCTTCTGGAGAGTAGAAATTCTTTAGATATGCTGCAGGATCAAATCCCTCATGGCAGGTTCCCCCAGCCTCCTGTGTTGCCCTCTCTTCCATCATGCTGCCTCTGCTAAGCCTACCGGTGGTACCCTTTGACTCCACTGTGTGTCTGAGGTTTGGCTTCATAGCAGATGTACTGATCTTATTTAATATTAGTCTTCTGTCATGTTTATGCCAAAATGGAATGCCTGGTGGCACAAATCTGCATACGATCTGAGGTGTTGACACTCAAAGGCAAACGGTTTTCTTCTGGCACTGTTACAGAATAAGACAAGACCAAACTTTATTGATCCCAAAGGAAACTCTGGTTCCAGGTTGCTCCACAGAAATACAGTTAATACAAAATAGAAATTCAAAATATGAATATAAGCACTGAACAGAATATAGTTATCAATAACAACACAATGAAATGATGAAAGAACACAAAATAGGTGAAAATATAGTAGTAAAATGTCAAAGGGTAAAAGTAAGTTAAGCCCAGACGATTTGTCGGGATGTAGTGCACCTAACAGTCACCATGATGTTGAAGTTCATAATGTTAAAAACTGTAAATGTTAATATTAATGGATGATGAATGGTGAAGTCTAGCTGTTCTCCCTGCAGGAAGGGGAGGAGTTATACCATTTGTTGGCCACAGGTAGAAGAGACTTCCTGTGGCGTTCTGTGGTTACCTTCGGTATAACTTCGGTATGTAAGAGCACCATCATTCTGTGGCTGATGTAAAATTTTCGAGGATCACAAAGTAATCTCTGACCACCAAAGATGCTAATATGTCTGGGTGTTGTTGTTATTATTAACATTATTATTATACTTAAATCTATTAATTCTTTCTTGCCTTGACAGTCAAATTATCCTTCTCCAGCTTTATGTCCTGAGGCAGAGAGTAGACCTCAAGCCTGATCAGGGTGTAGCCACACCGCTTGAAGCTATCACAGAACTGGGACTCGTCCACTGGTATTTTTAACCCAGGACCCCCACAGTAGTAACTCTCCTCCAAGGCACCGATAAACAGGAGGTGGCCCCCAGGCTGTAGGAGCCCCCCAGTGTGACCCAATGCTCTGTTGAAGGTGGCAACATTTGTAGAAGCAGCCTCCAAGCAGAAGCAGGACAGAAGACAGTCGGCCCTGGCTGGAGGGAGGGCGTCGCTGGCCAGAGGCTGAGGGCGGTGCACATCAACGGGGAGGACGTCTGTGACCACCTGACGGAGTCTGGCAGCTTTCTCTGTCCATGCTGAAGGACTGGAAGAGAAAATATCAATAAAATACATTTAGTTTGACCTCCGTTCATTATTTGGTAATCCAAAGAAATTCATTCACTGATCATTCATATTTAGTGTGATGGGGTTGGACCTTCGTCCCTCCAGCTCGCAGGCTTTCTTCAGGAAGGGGGTCCAGTCCATTTTACTGCCTCCTTCATTCTGGAGCCAGAGCTTCAGCTCATTCCTGTTGACGTCCAGGAAGTCTGTGAGGATTACCTTGTTGAAAACCTCACAGGCACTCATCACCTGGTACAGGGTTGGACCAGAACCTATGTCCACCAGGAGGTCTCCTTTCACATCATCTGGAAAGATGGAGGAAGGTTGTGTGAGACTGGAACCATCTTTACAGAAAAATCTGGTATTTAATTTGTTGTGTTTCCAATTGCCCACATTTATATTTCCCCGAGTCACCAAGATTAAGTTAAAGCTCTTGTGCAGTACTTTGTGATTCATACTTCAGAGGACATATCAGCAAAAGTCAGGTTGGGGGCAAAGCGTACTGTTTGCAGAGAACATTAGGTCTGTGACAATTTTAAGAAATAGTATCCAAGGATTGTCTTTTCAGATCTAACAACCCTTAGATATCAGCTCCAGCTGTCTGTAAGAACATGGAACAAGACGTCTGCAGCTTTCACCTGCGTTCAGCTTGCCTGCATTCTTGTCTAGCAGTAGCACTCAGCCAAGGTCCTGAATTGGGCTGAGTGAATTGAAGTTGTTAAAAGCTGGGCACAGAACCAGTTGGAAATGTCCAACTTGAGGAACAAGGTGGGGATTTATCAATCCACATTCCACCAAGATGCCACAGGGAATTCAAGATGAAGGAGACCAGGACAAAAATGTATTCGGGGCAGCTGTGTTTACCCCGCTGTGTATGACACCTTCTGCGTGTTGAAGGAACCTCAGGATGGAACCAGTGAGACGGAACTCGTGATGCACATAAACCTGACAGTGGCGTGATACTGGAGTCACCTTCGCCACAACCAAAATACAATAAAGCTTCCCTGCTTCGCCGTACCTTCATTGAAGACTTTCTGCTGTCAGGCCATCATCCAGGACAAAATGCTGTCCTCTCGGTCCAAGAGAGCCTCTTCTGGAGAATAGAAATTCTTTAGACATGTTGCAGGATCAAATCCCTCATGGCAACTTTCCCCGGCCTCCTGTGTTGCCCTTTCTTCCATCACTCTGCCTCTGCTAAGCCTGCCGGTGCTACCCTTTGACTCCACTGTATGTCTGAGGTTTGGCTTCATAGCAGATATACTGATCGTATTTAATCGTAGCTTTGTCATGTTTATGCCAAAATGGAATGCCTGGTGGCACAAATCTGCATACGATCTGACGTGATGACACTCAAAGGCAAACGGTTTTCTTCTGGCACTGTTACAGAATAAGACAAGATGGAACTTTATTAATCCCAGAGGAAACTCTGGTTCCAGGTTGCTCCACAGAAATACAGTTAATACAAAATAGAAACATTCAAAATATGAACATAAGGACTGAACATAATAAAACTAACAATAAAAACACAATGAAATGACAAAAGAACAAAAAGTAGGTGAAAATATAATTATAAAATGTCAAAGAGTAAAAGTTAAGTCCAACTGATTTGTCGGGATGTAGTAGAAAGATATTGCACCTAACAGTGACCATGATGTTGAAGTTATTGATGGTGAAAACTGCACTTAGTAATATCAATAAATGATGACTGATGAACACTAGCTGTTCTCTCTGCAGGAAGGGGAGGAGTTACCTCCTGTGGCGTTCTGTGGTTAACTTCGGTATAACTTCGGCACACAAGGGCACCATCAGTCTGTGGCTGATGGTGCCACAGACTGATGGTGCCCGGTTTTATTCAGTGTCCATTGACTAAAACCATGGCTGTGATCCAGGTGTGCTATGTGTCTGTTTGTAGCAATTGCTCCATGTATTATCCTCCACTGGAGGAACTTGTACAAGGACCTCCAGCTGCCTTTCAGGGCATTGTCTAGGCCGAAAACCTCAGTCCACCTCGACACTTTTGACCCCACCAGGGACCAGAGATGGCATGTCTTTACACAACGTTGGTATCCTGCTTTCTTCTTTCAAGACTCGAATGTACCCAGCTTTGGAGTCACGAAAGTTAGCAGCTTGTCCTCTTTCTCCTTCTTGCCAGTCTCCCACCATCGGGCCAACAGTCAGAGGGGGAAGGCTATAATGGCTACCGTGATTTGACAAGTTTCACAAAGCATAACTACTCCCCTTCCTCAGAGGCGTATCAGGACAAGTCAGTTTGGGGGGAGGCATACTGTTTCCAGAGAACATGAAGTCTGTGACAATTAGAAATAATATTCAAGAAATGTCTCTTCAGATTTAACAACCCTTAGATATCGGAGTAATACAATGATGCATCCCTGCGTCGCCTTACCTCCATTGAAGACTCTCTGCAGTCGGGCCATTGACCAGGACAAAATGTTGTCCTCTCGGTCCTAGATAGTCCTTCTGGATAGTAGAAATTCTGTAGATATGTTGCAGGATCAAATCCCTTGTGGCAGGTTTCCCCGACCTCCTGTGGTACCCTCTCTTCAATCATGCTGTCTGTGCCTCACAAATTCAGGTGTTAGCTTCACGTTGCACATCTAAGGCATGTTGTTAACTTCAACTTAATCCGCCACTAAACTGTTAGGAATGTACCAAAGTCATCACGTTATCTAAGACTTACACAAGCAAGAAACAGATGAAAGCACAAAGAAATTAATTGCAACAACTCACCAATTGGCTGCATACCAGGTTGAAACTGAGTTTAGTGAAACTACTTCCTGATAACAGGTCACAGTGGTTAGATGGACTCATAGCACACCTCTCTCTTAAAGAAACAGTACTTACCACATTGTTGAATTACCTGCAGCAGTATGTCATGTTGAAATATGTAAATAATTTAAAAAACTACACAAATAAGAAAGAACACAGAAAACACAACAACCATCATGAAGTTCATGATGTTGAATCTGTACACGTTAATATCATGAACGCTAGCTGTTCTCCTTTCAGGAAGGGGAGGAGTTATACCGTCTGATGGTCACAGGTAGAGAAGACCTCCTGTGGTATTCTATGGTTAACTTTGGTAGCCTCAGCTGTGACTCATGGTGTTCATGGTGCTTTCCAGAGTGTTGTGAAGGGGGTGGGAGATGTTGTCATCCTGGTATTGATAGTTGCCCACTATGTCCACCTCTGTTCCCTGGATGGGGACCGGGTTCAGAAAGGTCCTCTGTCTCCTGAAGTCAACCAACAGTTCCTTAGTTTTTGTGATGTTGGGTTGGAGGTGGGTTTAGTCCACGTCACTTCACAAACCTGTTCACTACGTGATGCTCTGTAGCCTCACATACTGGGGGTGGTATGTTAAGTAATCCAGGCCAGTAGCTGATTCCTGAGCAGGGCAGAGCGTATGATATTAAATTTACTGGAGGAATAAAGAAACCTGATTCTCACAGTCATGCCTGTCACCTCCAGGAGAGAATAAGCCCTGTGCAGGAGAAAGACGATGGCGTCTTCCACTCCAATATGGGGCTGATAGCTGAATTGTAGGGGGGGTCCAAAGACGACTTCACAACTGGATGAGTCTCTCTATTTGACGTGATGTCAGATGTTAAAGCCACTGGGAGATGTGGGGTTTTATCTTAACCAGAGGAACCAGAGGGACCAAGCATGTGGTGGACCACCATCATAAAGATCAGTAAGGGCCCCGGACCCCATACTCCTGAAGTACTCCTCATAAGATGAGGTCCAGTTTTCTCCAAACCACAAAGCACATGTGGACTGGTTGGGCAAACTCCCATGAACCCTGGCGCGCCCGATGGAGAACACAAAGCTGGTCCAGTGTCCGGTGAATAAAACTACATTGTTCTTTAAGGTCAGAAGGGCGCCACCCCTCTCTCTTGATTTATTTACCCACATTTACCCCCCTGCAAGTCACTGTTGGGTTCTGGTGGGGGCACCACTACGTCGTTGGTGTTGATGATGGGTACGATGTTCATGCACAGCAGCTCCTGCAGCGTGCCGTTCAGGTTCTGCATTTTGTCGTCATCATGGAAGTCCAGATTTTTATAATGTCAGCTATGTATATTACAGTATATGATCCTGTTATACATAAGTTTCCACTTTCATTTTCTTTTTTCTTCCTTTAACATCCTGGTGAATTAGTTCAAGATTCTGTCACACACATCAGCAAAATTAATTCCAACCGTCATCTGCTTTAAATGGGGATCAATATTTGATCTTGACTTCAAACACAAAAACAGGCAGCAGCCTTCAGCAGTTTTGCAGTTATTTACTGACATGTTAATATACTGGTACAGCAGGTTAAAGTGACTGAAAACACTACATAGCAGGGAAAAAAAGGACATTCTGTGTTTGTTTCACTGATCTCAGGAGCGTGAGAAACGGAGTGAAGCCAACACCTCCTTCCATCTGTAACCGTGGAAACCAGATAATCACTGCCTTCAAACTGCCACATCAGCAGGGTGAGGAGAGAAAAAGGCCTGTGCTGACTTCACACATCTCTGAAGCAGTGAGGCGTGAGAGAGAGAGAGAGAGAGAGAGAGAGACACATACAGACAGGGAGAGAGAGAAAGAGGAAGGAAGGGAGAGAGAGAGAGAGGGGGAAAGAGAGACAGAGAGAGAGGGAGGGAGGGAAAGAGGGAGAGAAAAAGAGCGACAGAGAGAGAGAGAAGGAGAGAGAGAGAAAAAGGGAGGAAGAGGGAGACAGAGACAGAGACAGAGAGAGAGAGACAGAGAGAGACAGAGAGACGTATATTAACATAAATCCTTCCTTTTTGCGACATGTTTTATAATGTGAACCTATAGAGAACATTTCAGAATTGGAGGTGTGGGGTTCTGGGGTTCTGGAGCAACGGGTCCAACGCCTCGATAGCTGCATGCTGGTTCCGTTAGCGTCACCAACAATGAACAGGTGGCAGCAACCGCAGAAGCTAATGGGGGTGCAGATAAAGGACTAACAATTCAGTCTAATGGTTTCTACTAGCCACACTGTCAACGTAATGTAACTTAGGAAAATATAGAGGGGTATTATTACGATTAGCATTATTATTGCACTTAAATCTTTTAATTCTTTCTTGCCTTGACAAAAATCACCCCCCCGCCCCCCCCCGCTGGGATCTTTACCGCAGGACCCCCACAATAGTAGTTCTCCTCCAAGGCACCAATGAGCAGGAGGTGGCCCCCGGGTCGCAGGAGCCCTCCAATGTGACCCAATGCCCTGTTGAGGTGTCCAGGTCTGGACTGGCGCTCTCCAGACAGGAGGTGGACACGAGACAGTCGGCCCCGGCTGGAGGGAGGGCGTGAAGGGCCAAAGGCTGAGGGCGGTGCACATCAACAGGGAGGACGTCTGTGACCACCTGATGGAGTCTGGCAGCTTTCTCCGTCCATTTTGAAGGACTGGAAGAGAGTGCTGAGGCGCTTCCTGGTCATCAAACGTCAGACACGCCCCTTTATGTTTGATTAATTGGTTACATTTACATTAAGTTTCTCAGTTAATCCACCAATAGTTAACATCATCTAGCAAAACATTCAGAGTTCAGTGTTAGCGTGAGTTAATGCTTCCAGACAGAAACCTTACCTGAAAACATTCGTTCACATGAAATTATAGCTCCCAGAGACACAATGTGACAATTTAAAAATAGGTAAACAAAAAATATACATATATATATATATATATATATATATATATATATATATATATATATATATATATATATATATATACACACACACACACTATATATACACACACACACACACACACGATTAGCATTAATCGTCTGGACTATATATATATATATATATATATATATATATATATATATATATATATATATATATATATATATATAGTTACAGGCCATTTTGTATTAAGCTGTTCTAAATTGTGTGTCGGTTTAAAAAACACACATGGAAAAATTAGAATCAAGTTCAAGTCACTTCACCTAACTTAACATTTGTCTACCACAAATACTGGACTCGCTAGAAAACCATTAAAAGCTTTGTCCGTTACAAAGTATTTAAGCCAGATGGCTTAAAGCCAGCCGTGAGATAGTCTAAACATGCCAAAGACATTCTGTATTGTCTGAAAGAGAAGGGTAGATTCCATGAGAGAGTGCCTCCTAGAATAGGCAATAAAAGTTCTGTGTTAGCTGACCCAAGTGTTCTCCCATATTGGCCTTCCCCCTGGCATGGTCTGATGCCATTGATAGAAGCCTCTACAGAGTCGAGGCTATATATTCAATAAACTTTATGATTTGCTGAAATCTGACACTATTCGTTTTATGCCTTTTCTGGATTCAATAAGAACATTGTGTGGTTTGACGAGGTCTAGTTAGTTCTGGTCCAAAAAAACCTGAGAGGTCATCAGAAGTAAAAGGAAATCTTTGGAACAAAAAAATTTTAACAAGACTCAGATGACGTATCAGGACAAGTCAGGTTGGGGGAGAACATTAAGTTTGTGAGAACTATAAGAAATAATATCAAAGCAAAGTCTTTTTCAGATTTAACCAACCTTAGATATCAGGTCATCTGAAGTCACCGTCACCGCAACCAAAATACATTAAAGCATCCCTGCTTCGCCTTACCTTCATTGAAGACTCTCAGCAGTTGTTCTTGACTCTGTTCAGAGATCAGAGAAAACTGTAACCTAAGATGAGAGTGGATGACAAATCAAACACAAGGTTGAACAATTATTTCAAAATTAAGTAGAGAAAGAATACAAAATGCACCACGTCATTGAATACACTAAAAGAAATCCGCTCTATTAATCTAGTATATTGTAAATAATATCTCAAACCTTGTACCTCAGTATATCATCTTTTGGGATGGGGGATACTGCATTTCAATAGGTCTTGGACGCCCCCTGGTGGCTACAGGTAGTTGCTGGGTTGAATGAAAAGTAACAGGGCAGAATTTCCTGATGGAATCAAACTCCTCCTGCCCCCAGCACTGGCTCCAGCAACTCTGACTAAATGCATATTATCCTATTACATCCATCCTGGTCTTTTCTCTGTTTACCATTTGTGTTCTGTTCCTGCTCCTCTTTACTCTTTTATCTGTCCATCTGTCTCTGGGCAGGAACCGAGCCTCACCTTCCTCCTGGCTCCACTCGTCCACTATATGTGTTTGGACTTCCTTTTAAACAGTTGTTCTCCTGTTCATCTCCAGCTCTTTGAATCAGTCAATATTGATGCTTCTCATTGAAACAAATGGGGAACTTGTTAAATGACCTAATATTAGGGTTAGAAGATGAAGATAATGGCAAAGGTAACAAGGGTAGCAGAACCTTACAGTTTTACCTCCACAAAGGAGGTCATGCTTTTGCATGCATTTATCTTTTGATTAACTAGCAGAGAGAACTCCAAAGCACAACAGGAGAGCAGACATATAGGGAATCAAAGTTCATATTTTAATCAAGCAAGCAGAATTAAAAAAACAACAAACAAAACAGGCAGTTAGGCCGACAGGCAAAAAAATCTGATAAGGAGTAGGCAGAAGGCAGGATCCAGGGATGAGGTACAGAACTGGGTTATCAAACAAAAAACAGAAATGCTGGAAAATAGTGCTAATGTTACCAATCTGAAGGAGATGTAGGCTGAGTAGAGTATACTGTAGGCTAACTAGAGTATGCTGTATGTAGGTATATGTAGGCTGGTGGCCGACTAGGAAATGGTTGCAGGAGATAGAGGCAACACAGGTACAGTGAATGAACTTGATTGAGCGCAAGGAGGTGGAGAAGACTCCGAAAAGACAGAAGACTATATCCTGGAATGAATGAGACTATAAATAAACTTAAGTGTTAATGGAACTCTTGACAGCATTGGTTTGTTATTCAGCATCATTACTAAAAATGTATTATTGAGTTTTCTGTAGAAGTACGAGAGGGCCTAGAGAACAATTGGAGTTGATCTCAATCATCAGGAAATAGTAGCGAGGAGCAATGGAGTAACTTAAGCAACTCATATTGTAGAAAAGGTTACAGAAGGTTATAGAACAGGTATAGAAGGTATAGAAGCCTGTTAATCTGTTGACCACAAAACCCTGAACTGAATGAGGTATATGTTTGAGATAAGACACAGATATACTTTGATGAAATGAACTTTGATGCTCATAAATTGCCTCGTAATGTTTAGGATTAAAAGTTAATGTATTGGGAAAAAAGGCAAAGATGATGGGTTAGGCTGAAGTCAAAGTTTGGTTTAGCACAGCAAATAATACTAGCTTAAATGCTTTTTTATCACAAAATTCATCATTATTCATGATGCTGATTATAACTTCCTTCGATTGTCTTTCATATTTCAGAACAACATAAACTTCACATTCCCTTTCTTTGATGTAAACATGTCACCGAAAACACATTTAAAGCAAAATATTATTCATTCACGTTCTCTTGGTTCTCTGGCTTCTTCACTCCTCAAAAACATCCAATTTACGCGCATTGATCAATCTAAATTGTTCATAGGTGTGAGTGTTTGCGTGAATCATTGTTTATTATATGGCTTTGTGATGCACTGGCGTTATATCCAGAGCATACCCCACTTCTTGTCTGTAGTCAGTTGGGATAGGCTCCAACAGACCCGTGAGCAGTAGTAGAAGTATCTGGACTCTCCTTCAGTTAGTCAGAACTGAAGAAGCCTCTTGGATGAGGGGTGTAATGCCTTCAACCAACCTGAAGCAATTTATTCTTTTTGGTCTTCCTGAAGAACCTTTGTAAAAAACCAACAAGAGAGCATGTGTAAAAGTTTTTACGCAACTTGATCGGCTTAATAATTGCAACAAAACTATTTATGGTGTCAATGTCCAAGGTGAGAGAGTAAAACGATAAGACATACTGTACAAGTCAAAGACACACCTGTTGTCATAGGCAGACAGAGGCATTATCTATGTCTGCAGTGGTCGATCATCAGTTCTCCTGAAGACTCAACCGAGGCACCAAGAATGGAAGGAAAAGCAATGGACGCTGAGATAACAGCCCTGGAAACGGACTACAGCAAGTTTGACCCTGCAGTGTATCTGCAGTGTTACTACTCTCCTCAAGGGTCTCACTTGGAAAGAGAGGACAGTGTTGTGCCCTGGGCTGTAAAATGCCTACATAATGCCTTCAGTGAAGGTAAGGATTGATGGATCACATTGTAGACTTTCTTGATGTCCTATACCTGAGGATGGTGAGAAATGGAACCATGTTCCTTCTGTGCCCAGAGGTGTCTACTTGTGATCTGATCAATCAGACAGGTTTCTTCCATCTTTCCAGGTGATATGAAAGGAGACCTTCTGGTGGACATAGGTTCTGGTCCAACCCTGTACCAGGTGATGAGTGCCTGTGAGCTTTTCAACAAGGTGATCCTCACAGACTTCCTGGAAGTCAACAGGAATGAGCTGAAGCTCTGGCTCCAGAATGAAGGAGGCAGTAAAATGGACTGGACCCCCTTCCTGAAGAAGGCCTGTGAGCTGGAGGGACGAAGGTAGAACACTTTGAACTCTTTACTCAGTCTTTCCTATGCTGTTTTCTTCACATATATTTGAACATTTCTACCTTGCCCTGTGATGATCTTGTAAATCGAGGTGGGATTGGCCACAGGCAGATGAATAATGGTCACTATTGTGTCCATCAGTCATTCAGACTACACAGTTAAAGAAGCAAAACTACGTAAGACTATCCAGGACGTCCTTCACATCGATGTGCTCCGTCCTCAGCCCCTGGAACCCAACGCCCTTCCTCAAGGCTTGGCCGATTGTATCGTGTCCTGTTTTTGTCTGGAGAGCGTCAGTCGTGGCGTGGCCGAGTTCACCAGAGCGCTGACCAACATTGGAACTCTCCTGCGGCCTGGAGGCCACCTCATCCTTATTGGTGTCCTGGGAGGGCGTTACTATTGTGGGGCTTCAGGGGTACTGTTCCCTGTCCTGGACCTGACTAATGCCCAGGTCTGTCAGAGTCTGACGGACAGCGGCTACACCCTGAGCAGGTTGGAGGTCCTGAAGCAGGAAGCCATGATGGAAAAAGCCGTTTTTGATGGGGTGTTCTTTGCCAAAGCAAGAAAGAATTAATCAGTAAAGCATGAGAAAAAAACAAAAGATTACTAAAGCATTAAACACCTCAAGATGAAAGTAAGGTATGATATGAATTCTTGTTTATAATGCAGGCATGGGCAAAAAACGGCCCATGGGCCATGTACGATCCATTAGGCTTTGTAATCTGGCCCGCAAAACTTGTTTAAACTATGCAATTAATTTTTTGACATAAATACAGTTGTAAAATAACTCTTACAATATTCCAATGCATACGTAAGCTCTGCTTCCTGTTAAAGGCCAAATTCTTTTATATAATGGTTTTTATATTAGAGCAAATGAATACTCCATCCATCTGGTCCTCAGCTGGCCCACAATTAAGAACTCTGTGTGGCCCAACTATGTGGCCCAACTGTGTGGCCCAACTATATGACAGGGGTAGGTTTTCCTACCCCTGTCATAACAGGTATTATCACTAACATTTATGAATATTAGTGATAATATTATCAATTCATTGACTGTAACTTGCTGTCTTTTCCAGTTTGTCGATTCAACAAAGCAGAGAGAAAAGTTTCCTCCCATTTTCACCTATGTAATAAATTAGAGTCACTGTGTCAAGTTTTTAATACAAACGGCTAATCAATCAGATTAAATGTAAGACTGTGATCAAGTGGGAATAATAAAAGATGCATTTAAAGCAGTTTGTCATTATTTCACTCTGTTGAACTTCATAAACTCTACATTTACAACCCTCAGAGTTTCGCTGAATGTAGTGTCACTGAAACTTTTGAAGGTGTTTTCTTAACAAACAGATGATGAACACAAAAACCTGTCAGCATGGGAAGCTTTTCCTTCCTCTCCCTACCCTCCTCTCCTCATCTCTCTGGTACCAGATGTGGCAAAATAGTGAACAGACCCCTTTGTCTTAATCATTGACCATTCTGTGAGCCCTGCAGACTGGTTTAAGAGATATGGAGGGCGGTTGGAAGACCTGAGTCCAGTCCATTAGTGTGTCTTGTGCCACAGGATGCTCCCCTGATCTGATGGTATCAGTGCCTCAGGACAGAGACATTAACAGAACAAATGCTATCAGGCTTGAAAACAGGATAAGCATCTCCGTCCATGTGTCCAGCCTCAAGCACAGATACAGTGACAGGATGGACATGGGTATATAAGGCTGGCGAGGCAATATCAGGGCATCTGGAGGCTGGACAGAGGCACCAAACATGGAAGGAAAGGTGACACAGAATGGAGTAGCAGCTATGGCCGCCTGCTACGAGCGATTTGATCCTGCAGCGTATCTCCAGTACAACTACACTCCACCGCGAGCCGACTTCCAAAGGAAGGACAGCATTGTGCCGTGGAAGCTGGCCTGTCTGCACAGAGCCTTCAGGGAAGGTGAGGAGACGAGCCAAGTATCTGTAAATGTAGAAAATAGACTAGCAAACAAACTAGCCTAGCCTTAAGGGTTGACAAACAGATGTTCTCATGCTATTTCTACAGATCTGGTCCATACATATTTTCAGGTATTTTTCTTTCCTGGTCTCACACCTCCCTTCTGGTTTTACTCCATCGTCCCAGATGATGTGAAGGGAGACCTGCTGGTGGACATAGGTTCTGGTCCAACGCTGTACCAGGTCCTCAGTGGCTGCGAGGTTTTCAACAAGGTGATCCTCACAGACTTCCTGGAGGTCAACAGGAATGAGCTTAGCCTCTGGCTCCAGGAGGACGGAGGCTGCAACCTGGACTGGACCCCCTACCTGGAGCATGTCTGCAAGCTGGAGGGACGACGGTATGACGAAGAGTCGATGAAATACTGTAGTCCTCAAAGTCTTCCACAACATTTAACGAGATTCCACGTTTCACTTCAGCCATGAGGCTAATCACTATCCATCAAGTATGAGTTGGAAGTTAGTAAGATTGTGTCTCTGAGGCCACTACTTAATGCATTGGTCAAACAACTTGTGGTGCTGGGGAAACATCCTCTGGAGACCATGAATGTACTGTAAGTCCAAAGGGAGATTCATTTCCAGTCATAAACTTCTGAAGTTTAAAGACCTTGTGGGAAATGAAGAAGTCAGCAGCAGACACCAGGACCAGATGAAGGCCGGTGTGATTACAGGAAGTGTTGAACTGTCCGTCAAGAGGGTGTAAACTGCATTGCTGGTAGAATCCCAGCGTTTGGTCTCCATCGGTTATCAGCTGTCAGATTAATGCTGCATCAGCGGAAATGCAATGTCATTATTGACGGATGTTTTCTCTTCCAGTCCCTCAGAATGGACAGAGAAAGCTGCCAGACTCCGTCAGGTGGTCACAGACGTCCTCCCTGTTGATGTGCACCGCCCTCAGCCTCTGGCCCTCCACGCCCTCCCTCCAGCCGGGGCCGACTGTCTCGTGTCCGCCTTCTGTCTGGAGAGCGTCAGTCCAGACCTGGCCGCCTTCAACAGGGCACTGGGTCACATTGGGGGGCTCCTGCGACCCGGGGGCCACCTCCTGCTCATCGGTGCCTTGGAGGAGAGTTACTATTTTGGGGGTCCTGGAGTTAAGATACCTGTGGTCCCACTGAATGAAGCCCAGGTCTGTGATAGTTTGAAGGAGAACAGCTTCACCCTGATACGGCTTGAGGTCTACACACTGCCTCAGGACATGAGAGTGGGGGTGGATGATGTGACTGGGGTGTTTTTTGCAAAGGCTAGAAAGAACTAAAATTTTAAGGGTCAGAAAAGGCAAAGTAGATAAAGTTTAAGGTAAATAAAGTTAAGAAGTATTGAAATATAAAATTCCTGCGCATGTAGCATCATTGTCAGTGACACCCTGCCCCCTGCTGGACATATACAACAACTAAAGCAACCAAGTTCTGCTTTTTCAGCACCTGATAGAAGATTTATACAGTCATAATTACATAGAGATTTACATTTCTATTAACTATGATTCAGTCAGTGGTTTCACTTTAAATCCAATATTTCAATTGTGAATAAATATGAATGAAAAATAAACAATAAAATTATGCTTTCTTGTTTTGCATTTGTTGAAACAGACGGAGGTAATGAGACGTCACAACACAGTATAAAACACATGTATGAAACTCATATTAGTAATAATGTGGTTATTCGATCAATCGATAAGTAGCTTCTCTCTAGCCGTTCTGATTGGTGTCCATGAATGTTCAAACACCAGGGGTGTGTCAAGAAAATGGTGGGGACGGGGGTCAGGATGGACGCTGCCCATCATCGATTGAAGGAAGCATAACTGAAACTCTGTTGCTATCAAAAAAATTCTGGATTTTTCAAAAAACAACTCTAAATTTCTGTTACTTGAAGTTTAATTAATAATGAGAAATCACATTTCTTTTTCGTACAGAAAAAATGCATTATTTGTACAGCAATGTTCCTAATTTACATAGAAATGTAACATGGAGATAATTAACTTTGTGATTTCTTATATAAGCAGTGGAGCGCAGAACGTCATTGATTTGGTTCTCAAAGGGCCCCTGAAGATGAGGCTCGGTGCCCAGCTTTTGAAAATCAGAAGTTTGCCTCCATGCTTTCATGCAGACCGTTTAACGTCATGTGACTTCATCATGTGACCAGTAGAGACTCGTCGCTCGGCAGGTCTCTTTCCAGGAGGTTCAGAACCAGTGAAGGACATTTACATTTATTGGTTTAAAAAGTCTGTTTTCTGGAACACACACACACACACACACACACACACACACACACACACACACACACACACACGTATGTTCCATACGTCCGATCCATTGGTGTTCTCTTCTTTGGTCATTCTCCTTTCCTTTCCTCTTTTCCTCTGGTCTCCTCTCTGTCTCCATGGCGATGACTGACATCTCTGCCTCCGGTGGAAGTGTCCAGCTGATCTCTGAGCGGTTCAGGGTCTGAAACGTAAGCAGAGCCTCCGTTTGGCACAAAAGCTGGAGAACCATCTTAATGAGATAGACCATCTGACCCACCTGTGGATGAGGCCGTCTGCTGGCTCCTCCTCTCACGCTCCTCCTCTTCCTCCTCAGAGGAAGACTCCTCTTTGTCCACTGACGACATGTCTAAGGAGGCCAGGTGGGCCTGGGCCATCCTCTGGACCGCTGGGCTCAGGAGAAACAAGCAAAGTTTGATGAGCAGGTGATGGAGGAGAGGGGAGGGTTTGCTGCTGCCACGGGTCCAGGAGTCACATGATGAGGATCAGCCAATCAGGTGACTGATGCCTTTACATGCAACAACCAACATTAAATTATCTTTAATTAGTAGTTTCCTATACATCACGTTTACATCTCCAACAAGGACATGAAAAGTATTTTATAGAACTTTCCTGGAAAGGAGGAACTGGAACGAGTTCTGTGGATTTTATCCAATCCGTTGGGTTTGATTTAAAAATAAACAATGTCGAAACTTTATTGGCATATTCATTTCAAACAAGGATGATTGTGTTCATATTTGTGTTCATCTGGATGTCTGTGTGTGTGTGTGTGTGTGTGTGTGTGTGTGTGTGTATGTGTGTGTGTGTGTGGGTGTGTGTGTGTGTGTGTGATGCAGCTGTATCCATCCTACATATAATCCAGGATGATCCAGAGCAGAATCACAGCTGTCCTTGCTTCTAATCTCACACATACACACACACGCACACGCGCGCGCACACACACACACACACACACACACACACACACACACCTTGCAGTGTGTTTTTTGGATAGCCAAATAACAGATATAGACCACATGGCTGTTGCCGGGGCAGAACTAGGTCTCCTACATTCTCTGGTTCTGTGTCGGCTGACATGAGAAACACATGAAACACACACACACACACACGGCAGCGTGTTTACCTTTGAGCGACGGTGGCTGGTAGGTGGAGGTGTGAACCACTTTGGCTCTCAAGGCTCCGCTTTCCCCCAGAAGCCACTGCAGGAGGAGAACAAGTCAGACAACGTTTTTCAGACTAAAACACAGACCAACGCTAACATGAAGCATTTCACCAGTCAGTCCAGTCATTCAAGGGTTAAAAACACCTGAAGGACTTCTGCAGTTGTTGATGATTCTTCTCTTGGACCAATCATGAAGGTCGTTTCACCAGATGGATACTGATGCTAGTATGAAAGAATCAGCTGACCCACCTGGTGAGGACCGGCGTCTTCGTCCGGCGACGGCGGGTCGGTCAGTCTGAAGAGCGTCGCTGGCGTCGGCCTCCGGCGCCGAATCTGAGCGCAGAATCATGACAATGAGTTTTGTTTGTTTGTTTGTTTGTTTGTTTGTTTGTTTGTTTGTTTGTTTGTTTGTTTGTGAAATCATCGTCCAAAACATGAGTGAAAATGCTTCTATTCGTTCAGGTTGTGTTTGTCGTGTTTCGACGTCGACGGAAACCTTCCAACACGCCGCCAAAGTAATCACCCGGCTGTTTTCTGACGACCGCCGACAGTAACTTCATGTCTCATCTTCACCACGGCAACAAACCAACAAATAAATGTGACATGAAGTACATGGAGAGGGGACGGTACAGTATTTTGGCCATACCATAATAATACAATGACCCATTTGTAATGGGAGTGTCCACACCCTCAATTCTGATTGGTTATTGTTTCAGTGAGGCAGGACAAAGTTCAACTGTTTTGTTTGTTTGTTTGTTTGTTTATTTTGTGGGTGGGGGGGGTCAACTGTTTTTTAAAAATATATAAACGGCCAAGCAAAGGAATGAATGAACAAAATAATGAACAAACAAACAACTGTGGTTTTGCTGAATCTTTAAATTAAGTTTAAATTAAATTTTAATGGTCCAGGTGATTGAACTTTTGAACTTGTTTGAACTCCAAACATCATTTATTAAACATAAAAGTTTTTTTTTTTACTGAGGGCAACAAACAGAAGCAGAGAAAACATTTTATGTAATGATAAACATGATGAACAATGATTCCGTGGTGTTCATCATGAGGCTGCATGAAGCCCTTCAGCTGGAGTCGTGTTGTGGAATATACTCTAGTCGGTGAGGTGTTACGTTAGGAGCTCTGCCGTGAGCTACGAGGGGCTGCCGGCCAATCAGAGCGCAGCGTGTGGGCGGGAACTGAGTGGGAAGCTTTCACTGGAACGCTGAAGCGTGTGCTTCACAGAACTCATAAATATTCATCAGTGGGATATGGAGTTAAAGCTGCTGCTGGTGGAGGAGGCAGTTAAAATAAATTACCCCCCCCCCGCGTTGAATGCGATGGACAGAGTCATGGCCGCCAGAGGTCAACACCTGAGGACGATCACATCCGATCTGAAACAGACGCTCCAGAAAAGTGGTTTTGTGACCTGAAATGCAGAAACTGTGTCTGAACGATGCTTTAAAGGTGATTTTATTGTTATTTGATGAACTTAACCATCGTTGTAAATGTTTTTTTGATGGTTCGATGTGTCTGAAGTTGGAAGAGGGCATGAAAATGACCACGCTAATGCTAATATGCTAACACGGAATCACAATTGGGGGATGCTCGTCCACTTGGAGTTCACCTTCAATGCATTCTTCAGAATATCTCTAAAGCACAATGACATTGAGTATTATAGATACCCCCCGCCCAACCCCCCCGGACACACCGTATCTACTGAGAGAAGAACCCCGTCCATTGTAAGCACAAATCCCCGCTGCGTTCATTGCATTTATTCTGTGAATAATCCTGAGCTTGATTTGATGTTCAAGAAAAGATGGATGAAACGCGCCGCGGCCTTTGACCTTTTGTTTCCCAGAGAGGAAAAACGGATGATTAAATGACATCATGTCTGATTTTAACCGACATGCCGCGTCCTCCACGACGGGACTCGCTTCGGAGATGAGGTCGGTTTGAGGAACTCCTCTCTTTAGCCGTTCTTGATTCGGTCGTCATAACGGGTAATCTCTTTGGTTTTTAATCGGGCGGCTCCTTGGCCACCTTCTGTCGCTCCGTCCTCGTCACCTCCCTCCACTCCTACCTGGGTTTTTTGTTTCCACACACATGCTAATGCCATGGTGTTTTGGAAAGAAATAGTCCCATTCCATTCCACACCATTGAAACGGGCTGCAAGGTGAAACCTCTGACAGACGGGGGTCAGGGTTGGGGGGGCGCCGGTGAGCAAAACCTTTGTTGACCCCTGAGCAGTCATGCTTGAGTAAATAATTCATGAAGCAAATCCTCAGAGTCTAAGCAGGGCGGTGGCAGATTACAGGACGGCAGCAAGTGCATCTGTGAAAGTTAAATCTCCAGTGTGGTGGCTGTCAAGGGCGCAGATCTCATTACAGCATGGGGGGGGACAGTGGGGATGGGGGGGGTTCATCTCTGACTCTAATTTGATAGCACTGAGGAAACAGGTGAGTTTAGACTGTTTGTGTTCGGTGGAGACTCGCTGTCTGTTTTCAGTCTGACTAGAATATTAACTCCTGAAAATGACAGAAATCATTAAAATACTTCTGGTTCCACATCCTGATCCAGACTTACGCCAGAATTATATTAAAATTTAGTAGATTTTGATTTTGGTGCACACTAATCAAAATATAGCCAACTGACCAACCAACCAACAACCAGCAATCAACCAACCAATAGCTTTAGCTGAGACTTTTTAGTCTCAGCTAAAGAAACTGACCAACCAACAACCAGTAATCAGCCAACCAACCCACCAACCAACCAATAGCCAGCCAGCTAAAGAAACTGACCAACCGAATACTAGCAATCAACCAACCAAGCCATCAACCAATCAATAACCAGACAGTTAAAGAAACTGACCAACAACCAGTAATCAAACAACCAACCAACCAACCAGCCAACAAAATGCCAGCTAAAGAAACTGACCAACAACCAGTAATTAAGCAACCAACCAACCCACAAACCAATTAACCAACCAATAGCCAGCTAGCTAAAGAAACTTACCAACTATCAACCAGCAATCAACCAACCAACCAACCATTTAAGGAACTGTCCATTTCCTACTGACTTGTTTCCACAACGTCTCTCTGATGGTCTTCTTGATGTCTGCACAGACCCGATGCAGAATCCCCAGACGTTCCAATCTGGGCAGAACATTTAAACCAGATTCACAGAGAAAAGTTACACTTCCAACAAAACCGTGAAAACAGGCTTCTGGTGCCAGACGCCACGCTCCAACATTCAGCTGAAGGAAGAAGAAATTCACGTTTCTGAAGGAGGGAACCTGAAGACTCTGTTGCTTCCACCATGATTTACAGCAACAGACAACCCCACAACCATTTGAGGGCCAATCCAAAGACCCCTGACCTTTATGAGCTCTTGAGTGCTCCACTGGGGAATGCTACTGCTGTCAGTTTGACCCATGTCATGTCTACGTTTGCTCTAGAACCTACAGTCTCAGTTAAAGATCAGTTCTCCATCATAATGTGCTCTCCGACCTCCACCAAATAAAAGACCAACAACATGACCCTCTATATTTAGGTTCACAGATGTGGTAAGGCACGTAATCTCTATTTTAATATTACTAAATGCTTTATCCCCCCTGCTGAGCTGTCTCATCTCTTCTGAGGGCTCTAAACAGCCAGCAGCTCAGCTCGGTCCACCAGAAGCTAAACCACTCTGGTGAGTCGTGATGGATTCGCCGGAGAGAATACCACCCGTGTTAAAAGTCAGGAAGAAAGTTGGAGTTAGGTTTTAACTTCAACACCTTCCCTCATCAGTCACATGACCTGAGCGGGCTCACCATCTCCACCTGCCGCGGGTCCAGCTGGATGGGGACCGGGGAGGGCACGGAGAACTGGATCTTCCTCCTCTCATCCTTGTCCGCCTCTCGCTCCATCAGCTCCTTCTCTGCGGGCAGCAGCGGGTCCATCCAGCCGCTCTCCTCCGCGGAAGTCCGGCTCCAAGCGGACCGAACGGTTCGACTGCCGGTTGTGGGAGTTCAGAACAGGATGTCCGTCCGCGTCCACCCGCCTAGCGGTCCTCTGGAGCGCTGCGCCCTGAGCGCGTCCCCCTCCCGGTGTGCATCTCTCTCTCTCTCTCTCTCTCTCCTCTTCTTTCTCTCTCTCTTCTCTTCTCTCTCTCTCTCTCTCTCTCTCTCTGTCTCTCTTCTCTTCTCTCTCTCTCTCTCTCTCTCTCTCTCTCTCTCTCTCAGGGGCGTGTCCAGTGTCGTCGGGGCTTTCTGTGGGCTTCAGATACAAACTGGGGGCCATAGAAGTATATATCTCATAATTTGTTGCTTACTTATTTATTGGAGTATTATATACTATCACAGAGATAATTATTCAGGTTTGATCTTGAATTTATTGGTAATATTTTTTTCCATGATTAACAGAACTCATCATCCCCAGTTAGAACATAAAAACTGAATAATTTATTTTTAGGTATTCAACAGAAGTTATTGTTACATTAAACGTTAAAACAAAACTTAATTGTTAGTCTTATATTTTCAAAGTGTAATTATTGTGAATTTGCATTACAGTTTGTGTGATTTTAATGCTGTCATGTAAAGGATCACCTCAGTGGATTTATATAATAAGTGTTTGATTTCTTTTGGAAATTGTTTCCAAAACCAAGCGTAAAATATATTGGGTTTTTAATTCGTGTCTCTTTTTCGAAAACAGAAGAAGTGATCGTTTTTTTTTATTCAGAAGCAGATTCTTACTTATTGTCGCTCTCACCGCCAAAGAAGCATGGATTTGGGTTCGTTTGTAGCTTCCTGTTTTATTTTGAAAGGTAAACTCCTTATGTCCGGTTTGGGTATTTCCATTTCCGGTTTCATTTCCGATCAGTTTTAACGTATTATTTCAGGTGTCCTTGGCTAGTCTTCGGTGTTGTTATATTTTTTTCTGTTCATTCGTTGCTTTTTAATCTTCTTCCATATCGCCACTCACCTGTCTGCCCCGTTATTGGTCGAGTTCACCTTTGTCTTTTTAATTTTCCCTCCTTGGTCCATGATTGAACCTTTGGGTCACGTGCTCAGCGGTCTTCTTCCTGTTTCCGTTTTTTCTTCTTCCGTCAGTGTTGCTCGAGTTTTGTTGTTTGTTCAATTATGTCTTTGGTCACTTACATAAATTGAATAATTTGTTTTTTTAACCTGTGTGACATCTCTTATGTTTGTTTTGATTTTTAAACAACCTGCAGTCTAAATATTTATTTATATTTTCCAACTCCACAGGGAAGATAATGGGGTGTGAGGAATCATGTCCGGAGTGTGGTTCTATTTCTCACACAGCTTTGGAACAGGAGTCAATTCATTAAACCCATTTATTGACACAACAGAAGAAAATAGAATTCAGTCAGAGATTTAATTGGCGTGATTTTGTCTTACAATTTGAAACACAATTATAACCAAATCTAATACAAAATCAGAAAAACAGGAATGTGTGGCTCTTATTTGTATGACAAATGAAATGATCAAAACTTGATTTTAATCCAGAACAATCTACTATAATCTCATCTGGAGAAGTTCTTTAAAACTTTAATTCTCATAACTTCTACTTTTTTTTCACACTTTTAAAGACTTAACTGCCTTTACAAAAAAAATCCTCACCTGATCAGACGCCACTATGGTTTCATCCTGAGACACGGTGTAGACCTCAACTCTGATCAGGGTGAAGCCGTTCTCCTTCAAACTATCACAGACCTGGGCTTCATTCAGTGGGACCACTGGGATCTTTACTCCTGGACCCACAAAATAGTAATTCTCTTCTAAGCTGATGAAGGTGTCCAGGTCTGGACTGGCGCTCTCCAGACAGAAGGCGGACAGGATACAGTCGGCCCCGGCTGGAGGGAGGGCGTGGAGGGCCAGAGGCTGAGGGCAGTGCACATCAACAGGGAGGACGTCTGTGACCACCTGACGGAGTCTGGCAGCTTTCTCTGTCCATTCTGAAGGACTGGAAGAGAAAACATGAGATTAACAAATTACTGGATAAAAACACAACTTTATTGTCCAAAGCTGTTTAAGTCAATCCACTGGACGCTAAGAAAGTTCTTGAAGACGTTTCGTCTCACATCCAAGAGACTTCTTCAGTTCTTCAGTTCCAAGAGACGTCTTCAAGAACTTTCAGCTTTGGATAACCATGACCTGGATAACTAAGAGCCTACACAGACACAACTTTATGGACATGAAGTGGGTGACAGTGGATCTTATTTATATATTTATAGTACCCCTATAGTACCCTTGCCTCTTGTTGGAATTCAACATGAATTCCAAAAGGTTAAAACATTTTGTAAAAAGGTTATAAATTGTCACAATTAATGAATATTTTGCAGTTTACATGCAAGAAAAAGTTTAAATGGCTCTGCATTCAATAAGAAAGAGTTTAAAGGTCTCTACCTTCATCCCTCCAGTTCACATACTTTCTTCAGGAAGTGGGTCCAGTCCATTTTAGTGCTTCCTTCATTCTGGAGCCAGAGCTTCAGCTCATTCCTGTTGACTTCCAGGAAGTCTGTAAGGATCACCTTGTTGAAAACCTCACAGGCACTCATCACCTGGTATATAGAGGGACCAGAACCTATGTCCACCAGCAGGTCTCCTTTCATATCACCTGGAAAGATGGAGGGAAACCAGAACAGGTTCTCTGATGAAGGTGTGGAGGAGGATTTATAGGTTTGTTAGTCATGATTCCCTTTTTGTTTGCTGGTTTTCATTGTTGTGTTTAAATGGATTTGGTTTTATTGAGCCTCATCTGAGGACAGTGTCTGTCACCATTTGGGACAGAAATCAAAAATCTTACATTTAGAATTTCCGCAAAATTGAAATAATCACAAAAACTTAAGGTAAATATCTTGTTGAAATTGCTCTACCACTTTGTCGAGATTATATTTGGCACATTTTAATTACATCAGACATAAATACTGAGTTTTAGTTTATATTTTTTAAATTGACACAATAATGATTGATCTCTTGTATGAGCCTTCAGTCCTTACCTTCACTGAAGGCTCGATGCAGACAGGACAGTTTCCAGGACATTAAGCTGTCCTCTTTGTCCAAACGAGACTCTTCTGGAGAGACAAAATTCTGAAAGGATGTTGTAGGATCAAAATTCTTGTAGTGGTCTGCCATGGCTGCTATTCCACTCTTTGAAGGCTTTCATTCCATCGTTTAATCTTCTGTTGAGCCGTCAGATATACTGAAACCTCTTCCCTCGTCTAACCATTTTATATACCAGTATCACTGGTTGTGTCTACAGTTCATGTCTATTGCTTTGTTCTTGGAAGCAGATAATATTCTATTCCCACTCCCTGACTCGAGGCACTGACACCATCAGATCAACAGTTCCTACCAACCAGTCAATCAAACGTCATGTTTCATTACTTACTGTATTTTTGACAGTCTGTGCTCCTGCTTTATTTACTCTCATGTTTGTCATGCCAGTCTTTTTATAGTTTTTTCCAGGCTGGACTGGTTTTTAATTGTGATAGACGTTGCTTCTGCCTGGTGTACTTGGACTATGTGGATTGATATTTAAATACTTTTGTACAAAACATAATTCCAGTGAAGACTGATGTTCAAAGAGGTCTTTTGATGAGACGTTTTGTCTCTTCTTTAAATATATGTAGTATTGATTTAGTGGTTGTCCTGACTACAAACACTAAGTTCAATCTACTCACTGAACTTAGCGTCACAGCTTAATGTACTGTCCAGGTAAGTGTCCAGAACAAACAGGACAAGAGGCTGGCAGTTAATAATTTAGAGGATTAATAATTTATTAAACAGGGTACTAATTTAAAACATTATTCAAAACAACTAAAAGTCTGACACTTAAAATTACAGGGCAGGTCAATGAAGAAACCTAGAGCCACACTCAAAATGTACTGGCACCGCCAAACTGCCTATTGTCAGTGGTGAATCACATGAAGATGGCCAGATAATAAGAGTGAAATAATAAAAGGGAAAATACAACAAAGGCCCATAACTCTGTCAAGATGTGAAAACCAGAGGGGAGATGATCCTTTCCCTCCCTCCTATAAACAAATACACCCTGCATATAGGATTATAAAGGTGATAAACAGAAAGTGGATCATGACTTTCTTGTTGCTTATGTGTTTGACCAGCAGAGGGCGTTTTGTGGTTCTACGTCTCAGGCAGCTTTGGAAACATTAGTCAGCTTCATTAAATCCATTTATTGACCCAACAGAGCATAATAGGATACAGTGATAGATTTAATTTCCATTACCTAGTCTTACAATTTGAAACATAACTTGGCTGCTATTGGTGTGACAAATTAAATGATCGAAACTTAGTAATAGCAGTACAAGAGAATTGTTTTCTGTGATGAAACATGATTTTAATCCATATCAATCTACTATAATGTCATCTGGAGAAGTACTTTAAAACCAAGATTCTCTTAACTTCTTCCTTTTGTCACACTTTTCAAGACTTAATTGCCTTTACAACAAAAATCCTCTTGTGATCAGACGCCTCTATGGTTTCATCCTGAGACACAGTGTAGACCTCAAGTCTGATCAGGGTGAAGCCGTTCTCCTTCAAACTATCACAGACCTGAGCTTCATGCAGTTGGACCACTGGGATCTTTACTCCAGGACCCCCATAATAGTAACTCTCCTCCAAGTTGCCGATGAGCAGGAGATGGCCTCCAGGTTGTAGGAGCCCCCCAATGTGACCCAGTGCCCTGTTGAAGGCGGTCAGGTCTGGACTGACGCTCTCCAGACAGAAGGCTGACACAAGACAGTCGGCCCCGGCTGGAGGGAGGCCATCAGGGGCCAGAGGCTGAGGGCGGTGCACATCAACATGGAGGACATCTGTGACCACCTGACGGAGTCTCGCAGCTTTCTCTGTCCATTCTGAAGGACTGGAAGAGAAATTGTGACATAAACGAATTACTGTACAAAAACAAACTTTGATATGAATTGCCTCAGAGTGGATCTTATGTATTTATTGTACCCCCTGTCCTCGGACTCTTGCCTCTTGTTGAAATTCAACCCCAGTTCCAAAAGGTTAAAACATTTTGTGAAAAGGTTATGAAAACAATGTCATGATTAATGAATCCTTTATAGTCTGCATGCAATAAAAAAGAGCCCTACCTTCGTCCCTCCAGTTCACAGACTTTCTTCAGGAAGGGTGTCCAGTCCATTTTACTGCCTCCTTCATTTTGGAGCCAGAGCTTCAGCTCATTCCTGTTGACTTCCAGGAAGTCTGTGAGGATCACCTTGTTGAAAACCTCACAGGCACTCATCACCTGATAAATAGAGGGACCAGAACCTATGTCCACCAGCAGGTCTCCCTTCATGTCACCTGGAAAGATGAAGGGAAGCCTGAACAGGTTCTCTGATGAAGGTGTGAAGGAGAGTTCCTTTAACTGATGAATGTACAGGTTTTTTAGTCAGGACTCCCTTTTTGTGTGGTTTTATTGAGCTTTGACAATTTCTGTCACAATTTGAAAGATTTACAACTAGAAAATTTGTGTAATTTGTGTAATCACCAACAAGTCAGGTGAATCACTTTTTCCACCACTTTGTTGAGATTATATTAGTCACATGTTGATGACGTCAAGAATAATTATTTAGTTTTAGATATTTTTTACAATGACACAATAACCATTGAACTTCTGGAGTGATCAAATCACTGCTGTCCTTACCTTCACTGAAGGCTCGATGCAGACAGGACAGTTTCCAGGACAGAAAGCTGTTCTCTTTGTCCAAACGAAACACTTCTGGAGAGAAAAAGTTCCGAAGGAATGTTGCAGGATCAAAATTCTTGTAGTGGTCTGCCATGGCTGCTATTCCACTCTCCGAAGCATTTCCTTCCATCATTGCAACCTCTGTTGAACCTTCAGGAACAATGAAAGCTCTTTACTCATCTAACCTCTATATACCTGTGACCACCTGAGTCACTAGTCGTGTCTACATCAATAGTTGTATTGTTGGAAGCAGATATTTATTCTTTTCCCACTCCCTGACTCGAGACACCATCAGATCAAAAGTTTCTACCAACCAGGTAATCAAACGTTGTGTTTCATTACCTATAATATACCTTTGCTCCTGCTTTATGTAGTCTTATGATTCTCATGCCAGTATTTCTCTAGCTTTTCCGGTCTGGACTGTTTTTATTTGTGTTGGACGTTGCTTCGGCCAGGTGTACCTGTATATGGACTGTGTGAATTGGTTGTTGAATACTTTCATGCAAAACATAATTCCAGTAGAGAATGATGTTTAAAGAGGTCCTATGATGATATGGTTTTTCTGTTTTTTACATATATACAGAGGTCCTCCCTAACCCTACCAACTCCTACAATCTGGAATCTTTAAAACTTAATACTATAAAATTAACTTAACTTCTACTTTTGTCACACTTTTCGAGACTTTGCCTTCATAAAAGAAATCCCCTTGGTTTCATCCTGAGACAGGGTATAGACCACTACCAGGGCCCCCAAAATAGTAACTCTCCTCCAAGCTGCCGATGATCACCAGGTGGCCCCTTGGTCGCAGGAGACCCCCAGTGTGACCCAGTGCCCTGTTGAAGGCGCCCAGGTCTGGACTGACACTCTCTAGACAGAAGTGGCCTCTTTAAGAAAATAGTTATGTGACCAAGCAAGTATCTTGCGTCGAGGATGATTCATAGACAGATGTCTATGAGAATTAGATTATAAATAAAAGGAAATAATCTAAGTTATGTATTCTTTTTGTGTGGCCTGGTGCCAAATGACCCACAGAGCATGGCCAGGTGTTGGAGTCTATAGGTCAGTCACATTATGGTACCACAGTACTACAGTGTTATTGTGTCCTGTAATTGCTTCTGGTTAGTCTCAGTAGATAGTAGTTTCGTATGTAGAGTAGTAATGGTATTTAAATGACATCCATTCATCCATTTTCAACTGCTTATCTGTGGAGGAAAATATCTGAGCAGGGATGCCCCTACTTCCCTTCCCCAACACCTCTTGTAACTCTTCTGGGGGGAATTCTGAGATGCTCCCAGGCCATCTGAGAAACACCCAACGTGGTCCTCCAGCATGTCCTAGGTCTTCCCTGAGGGCCCCTCCCAGTAAGGCATGCCAGGAACATCTCCCTACAAAGGTGACTAGGAGACCACCGGAACAAATGCCGAAGCCACGTCAGCCAGCTGTTTGCTAAGGAGAAGTAGTGGATCTACTCTCAGTTTGCCCCACTCTGCCCCAGTGCACGCTGGAGGTCCATGATCAAAACTTCATGAAAGCAGTACAAGAGAATAATTTCCTGTGATGAAACATGATTTTAATCCAGAACAATCTACCCTAATGTCATCTGGAGAAGAACTTTAAAACTTAAATTCTCATAGCTTTTACCTTTTGTCACACTTTTCAAGACTTTACTGCCTTTACAAAAAAAATACCCCTCTGATCACACGCTACCATGGTTTCATCCTGAGGCACAGTGTAGACCTCAAGCCTGATCAGAGTGACAATAAATGTAACAATCAACAGTTTATTGCTCAGGTAGAAGAACAAGCATGCAAATGAAAAACAGGTGTAAGCTGTGAGTGGGCAAAAGAACCTCCAACGAGGTGAGGATCTAACACAAGGACAGAACAAACTCTGAAATGCTAGGTAGACCTCAGGCAGCTGAGAGAAATCAGCCAACAAAGGAAAAGACACACCAGGGTGAAATGACTCAAAAACCTGATCACAAATAGTGCAAGGAAACAGGACACAAGGAGAGATCAGCACTACCAAACATAACGGAACAATCTGGCGAAATGACCAGCCTTTTATAGAGGATTTGATTTGATGAACACAGGTGTGTCTCATCAACTTCCTGTCTGAGATGCCTCTCTGTCAAAAACATGACTAATCATAGTGAGATGAAGCCCCAGGAAGCAGTTTGAATTTGCTGAAAGGGTCTGTCTAAGCTGTTTCCATCTTTTAAACACTCACTTATAACCAGCCAAAGACCAACAAATCCAAAGACAAGATGTATGAATTGACTCCATCGTGTTTCGTTGTGTCTTATATTTGAAAAGACACATGGTTCACACGCCAAACCAGCCAACCACTCCTGAATCAGTCACGTGGTACGGTGCCTCAGGAACGTTTGAACGTCATCCCTTACATCAAACCGGGCTCCAAACCACACCTGGCCTGGATTTTTGCTGAATACTCGACACACACTTCGAAGCCTCGACGCAGACCGTAACATCACTACACACAACACACGCAGAAAGGAAACAGAACAGAAAGCAAGCAAGAAACAAAACAAGATCCCAACATTACATGCAATAAAAAAAAGTTTAAAGGTCTATACCTTCGTCCCTCCAGCTCACAGACTTTCTTCAGGAAGGGGGTCCAGTCTATTTTACTACCTCCTTGAAGTCTGTGAGGATCACCTTGTTAAAAACCTCACAGGCACTCATCACCTGGTATATAGAGGGACTAGAACCTATGTCCACCAGCAGGTCTCCTTTCATATCACCTGGAAAGATGAAATGAAACCAAAACGGGTTCTCTGATGAAGGTGTGAAGGAGAGTTCCTTTAACTGATGAATTTACATCAGTTAAAGTTAAAGGGAGTCTTGTTAGTTAAGACTCCCTTTTTGTTTGCTGTTGTGTTTAAATGGGTGTGGTTTTATTAAGCCTTGTCAAAGGACAATTTCTGTCACCATTTGGGGCAGAAATGAAAATCTTAGATTTAGAATATTTGTATAACTGAAATAATCACAAGTCAGATGAATAACTTGTTGAACTTGTTCCACCACTTTGTTGAGATTATATCAGTCACATTTTAATGACATCAAACTGTAGAATTCTATACCTTTGTAAAATGAAAGAAAGGGAGAGACATCAGCACAAACAATATGCTTATTCTTTATTTTTCTTCCTTTTTCAAAATACCCACAATTCATTCAACCACATCACAGCACCCTCAGCTGGTAAAACATTCTAACAT
The DNA here is from genome assembly GCA_013358685.1 of Antennarius maculatus. Lineage (NCBI taxonomy): Eukaryota > Metazoa > Chordata > Actinopteri > Lophiiformes > Antennariidae > Antennarius > Antennarius maculatus. Next base: position 16,911,693 of record CM023626.1, on the reverse strand, counting down.
GACACAACACAAACATAAATATTTAGTTTTAGATTACATTTTTTACCATGACACAATAATGATTGATCTCATGTATTGATCAATTACTGTTTGTCCTTACCTTCACTGACTCGATGCAGACAGGACACTTTCCAGGAGAGATAGCTGTCCTCTTTATCCAAATGAGACACGTCTTGACACAAAAAATTCTGAAAGAATGGTGCAGGATCAAAATTTTTGTAGTGGTCTGCCATGGCTGCTATTCCACTCTCTGAAGCCTTTCCTTCCATCATTGAAACCTCTGTTGAACCTTCAGGTACAATGAAAGCTCTTCATTCGTCTAACCTCTTTATATACTGTACCTGTGACCACCTGAGTCACTGGTCTTGTCTATAGTTCATGTCTATAACTGTGTTTTTGGAAGCAGATAATACTTATTCTGTTTCCATTCCTTGACTCGAGGCAGGAGAAAAAAAAAGGCTGGCATTCTTTGGCTGACCCATGATTTTGGAGACCGTCTCTTCAACCCCTGAATTGTGGGAAAGTTGATGGTGACATTCCATGTGCTCCTTTGGCCAAACCAGTCTTTCTTCTGATTTCTATCAAAAATGTCACACAATGTTCCTATGGCCTAATTGCAAAGACAGGATCTTTGAATTCTACATCATCCCCTGTGAGATTTAATATCCTTCCTTCACGTCAGGTCAGGTCGGGTCAGGTACCCTTGTTGTGCACACACCCTAAATACCTTCCTCCCTGGTGTGTCTCCCAGGAATGTCTCCAGGTGCTGGTAGTGGCTGCAGGACACACCTGGAGCTCATTGTTCGATCACCACACAGCTAAACACCTGGATCCCTCGTCTTTCTCTCCCAGATCCTTTAAGTTCATTTAGTGGTGACTTGGCTCGAGCAGATTTTCAGTTGTTCGTATTTCCGTGTGTGCTCCCTCGTGCTTTCCTGGTCTAACCATTCGTTTCCTCCTTTCTCTGGAATCCTACAGCTTCTGTTGGGCCACCGCCTCCCTCATCTCGGCAGTCCACCACCGTTCTCTCCAATTCACTCATGCATCAGGTTCCTCTGCCTCCCCACCTCACTTACTTCCTCACCAGGTGGATCCCCTCCTTGTTTCCCGCCTCCTCTTTCATTTATGCCTTTCCATATTGCACCTGTACTGAGACAGTTCTGGAGAGGAGGACGATGTCCAAGCTGAGAGCTACCTTAGAGAACACCGGTCACCCTCTATTCACCACCTTCTCCCAGCAGAGGAGCTCCTTCAGTGGCAGACTGCTGTGACTAAGCTCCTCCACAGAGAGACTGAGGACCTTCTTTGTGCCCCGTGGCATCAGGGGGCACAGTCATTCTCTCAGGATGTACTTCTGCTTGTTGAGGCGTAGTATTTGTCTGTTATTCTTATCTATTTGTGCATAATAAGTTTCCTTGTATTTACATGTTAAGTGATTTATTTATGTTTTGCTGTCTGTCTGTCTGTATCTATATCTACCTGGAATGTGTGGCTGTTATTGATATGGCAATGATTCAAACATAATAAAAGCAAAACAAGAGAATTGTTTTCTTTGATGAAACATGATTTTAATCCAGAACAATCTAACACAATGGCTGCTGGGGAAGTACTTTAAAACTTAAATTCTACTAACTTTTTTCTTTTGTCACACTTTTCAAGACTTTCTTGCCTTTACAGCAAAAATCCCCTTCTCATCAGATGCCTTATTGGTGTCAGGGTCTTGGAAAATCTCAAGCCTGATCAGGGTGAAGCCATTCTCCTTCAAACTCTTACAGAGCTGGGCATCATCCACTGGGACCACTGGGATCTTTACTCCAGGACCCCCATAGTAGTAACTCTCTTCTAAGCAGCCGATGATCACCAGGTGGCCCCCAGGTCGTAGGAGCCCCCCAATGTGACCCAGTGCCTTGTTGAAAGCATCCAGGTCTGGACTGACACACTCCAGACAGAAGGTGGACAGGATACAGTCGGCCCCGGCTGGAGGGAGGGCATCGAGGGCCAGAGGCTGAGGACGGTGCACATCAACAGGGAGGACGTCTGTGACCACCTGACGGAGTCTGGCAGCTTTCTCTGTCCATTCTGAAGGACTGGAAGAGAAAACATGACATAAATGAATTACTGGACAAATACACAGTAACTTTATTATTATTATTATTATGGACTGAGTAACAATGGATCTTATTTAAGTATTTCTCTTCTGGCGTTCAATGAGGGTGGACACATATCTTCTCGTCTCCCTCTCTAACTACCATTGATGCTTCTTTGTCCTGTTTGGAAACTCCTGTTTTCACTGTTTCTTCGAAATCACCTGAATTAATCATGGGACTCAAGTTGAAACCCCATTGCAATTGGAAAAATCCTTTCAACAATTTCCCTGGCTCCCTGAGGAGGTGTTCTGGACATATCCTACCAGGAAGAGACCTCGGGAAAGCCCTAGGACACGCTGGAGGGACTATGTCTCTTGTTTGGCCTGGGAACTCCTCGAGATCCCCCCGGAGGAGCTGGAAGAGGTGTCTGGGGAGAGGGAAGTATGGGTATCCCTCCTGAGACCATTGACCCCGCGACCCTGCCCCGGATAAGCAGTTGAAGATGGATGGATTTCAACAAGAAATGCTAGTCTACGTGAATCTGTCCCGTCAGGACGTTCGCTGTGGGCTACCATGAGGGAGTCTTTTGTGAGGAATGACGAATCGTGTGCCTAGCAGGTCATTCTGTGGAGTACATAAAGATCTATATGTGTTTGGCTTCTGCTCCCCAAGTTAGTATTGCCTTGGGGTATCGTAGAATTGGAAAGACAGCAGACATTTAAGAAGTCCAAAGGCTTGCTGGATGAGATGGGCTGGGCAGTGGGTACACAGACTGTGGGCACTAATGCAAGATGGATAAAATCTCAGGGGAGCTCACTGCTCTGCGTGGGAACATGAGAAGCTGGTGAGCCCTCTGGACTGAATTGGTTTAAGTCCCTCATAACTTATGCCAACACCTGTTGTTGAGTGTTTGGCACTGTCATCTAGAAGACAAAGGACATCCGGCAGAACACACACCTAATTACTGAACTGAGGACATAACTCACACACATCTGCCCTCTGCTCTGAGCAGTCATGTGATTGTTGTTCCGTTTGTGCTAATAATCGTTGCAAATAAGGGGCTTTTATTGCCAGTCCTCTTTATATTTCCTGCGAGAAGCATGGTGGAGAGTTGCTTTTTTTTTTTAACACCCCCTCCTCTCCCTTTAATGAATAACTAATATCTGGTCTGGTCTTGTCTGGTTTTATCTTATTGATTGTACCCCCTGTCCTCATACTCTTGCCTCTTGTTGGAATTCAATCCAAATTCCAAAAGGTTAAAACATTTTTTAAAATGGTTATAAAAACAATATCATGATTGATGAATCCTTTATAGTTTACATAAGTAAGACTTTAAAGAGCTCTACCTTCGTCCCTCCAGCTCACAGACTTTCTTCAGGAAGGGGGTCCAGTCTATTTTACTGCTTCCATTTTGGAGCCATAGCTTCTGCTCATTCCTATTGACTTCCAGGAAGTCTGTGAGGATCACCTTGTTGAAAACCTCACAGCCACTCATCACCTGGTGCAGGGATGGACCAGAACCTATGTCCACCAGCAGGTCTCCTTTCACATCACCTGGAAAGATGGAGGAAAACCAGAAGAGGTTCTCTGATGAAAGTGTGAAGGAGAGTTCCTTTAACTGATAAATTTATAGGTTTGTTAGTCAAGATGAGTTTTAGAATATATTTTTTGCAATGACACAATAACCATTGATCTCATATATTGATCAATCACGGCTTGTCCTTACCTTCACTGAAGGCCCGATGCAGACAGGACAGTATCCAGGACAGATGGCTGTCCTCTTTGTCCAAACGAGACACTTCTGGAACCAAAAAATTGTTTAAGTATGTTGCAGGATCAAAATTCTTGTAGTGGTCTGCCATGGCTGCTATTCCACTCTCCGAAGCCTTTCCTTCCATCATTGAAACCTCTGTTGAACCTCCAGGAACAATGAAAGCTCTCCACTCGTCTAACCTCTTTATATACCTGTGACCACATAAGTCACTTGGCGTGTCTATAGTTCTTGTCAATAATTGGGTTCTTGGGATCAGATAATATTTGTTCCCATCTCCTGGCCCGAGGCGTCGACACCATCAGATCAGTTTTGACAGTCACATTTCCTCAGAACATCTCACAGCACATTTCTTTATATATCTTTCTCCACAACATTATTTACTTTTGAGTTTCTATCGCTTTCCTGCCTGTACTGGTTTTTTATTTTAATTCTTCCCAGTGTATTTGGACTGTGTCAGTCGGTCTTCGAATATTTTTGTCCCAAATATTATTCCAGTGAAGACGGTTATTCAAAGTCTATCTGGTGCATTTTCAGTAGATAGGTAGGTAGGTCACTTGCATTTGTACGAATAAACACCCCATCCCCACCCCATGATGAGTGGCTGTGGGATACTTTGTGGGGGCCCTAGTGTCAGTCTACAGTTCGGTTCATCCACTTCGGTTCATCCATCTATCTATCTATCTATCTATCTATCTGCAGTATCTATCTATGATAGTGTAGATCTGAACGTGTTGCTCCTGAATCTATCAAGATATCTTATTTGAATGGAGCATCAGGGACGTTAAGAGGTATCATGACTCCTACGTGTTCCCGTCTCCTGTCCTCTCAGAGCCTTCTCCACCTACCTGCATTCAATCAGGTCATCTCCTTCACCTGCGCCACCCATCTATCTTCTTGACAAGACGGGACATTTATCTTCAGCCGTTTATCCAACCTGGGGGTCATAGGTCTGCTGGAGCCCATCTCAGCTGGTGACGGACAAAAGGCGAGGTACACCCCAGATACAACGCCAGCTGTGCTGACAGTGAAGACATAATCCTCTAATCTTGACTGGTCTTTTCACCCTTTCTGAAAAGGAAGACCCACCATCTCATTTCCATTTGGTTCCCTGGGACGTAAATATTGAAACTTTCTTTCTGTACTTAATAGAAAGGAACCAATATTGTTTGTGTCCCCTGATCAAGCACTGCTTCCCTACCTTCAGTGAAGGCTGTACGCAAACAAAGGAGTTCCCACAATTCAACACTGTTCTTTGTCCAAAGGAGCCACTGCTGGATATAGAAATAGTCAAGAAATTGTTCAACGTCAAATTTGTTGCTTCGGGTTTCTCTGGCTGCTGATCACTGTGGTCCACACTTGAATCAACACCCTCCAGTCCCCAAACCAAGACCGTGCGGACTGAGCTACTGCCACCCATTAACTAGGCTCTATTTGACAGAAATCGTATCTTAAATCAACACTTGCAGAGTGGTTATTGGAAGAGTTAATAGACTTTTACCTGAGTGGGCCTCGCAGGGCCATTAACAACAGTCCTACTTCACAGAGAAGCGATTCTATCCATGTTTAGTTTTCCTTCAGGGGTTTTATTTGGTACACTCTCTTGGTGTTATCACGATCTCCTCAAAGGACTTCAAAATGAGTGTGTCCTGTGACTAGACGCCTACGGATCCATGCAGCAAGAACAATTTTAGATTGGATTTTCTAACGTCTGTTTTTATTTAAAAGATATTTGTCATTATTTTCAGGCTAGTCTTTTAATTTTATGCTGGCTCTGAACTGGTAAAGGGTCCTGGATGGAAGACAAGTCAGCACCAAAGACCCTCTCTGTAGACCTGAGTGTCCAATGAATTCTGGTCCTGTCCTGTTTTGTAGCCAGTCCAAACCAGATAGCTAATGATGTGCAGAAGATAGGCTGGGTGAGGTAGGTGGATCTACCTGAGCTGTTGATGAGGGGCCTTCCTCCAGTGGAGGGCGATGAGAGAGCACTTCAGGTCCTGAGAAATGGTGGTTCCCATTAGTTTGACTTACAGAACCTTCTGGGCTTCAGTTTGATCCTTAGTGAAACATCTAGAACAACCAGAGGCCTCTTGTACGTTCATCTAATGACCAGAAGATGTCACCCTCATCCAGTCAGAATCCCTGCTCCTGCCTGAAGTCACCCAAACCCACAATAATGATCAAACAGGGCTCCTTATTACAGATGTCAAGTACCTGTGCTGTAAGGATGAATGACGTGTCTCAATATAAAATAGAACATCTCTAAATATAATAAAGTATAATCTTTATATAAAGACAAATAAAGTGGAACCTTTATTAATAATCAACCTGAATGGAAACATGCGTTAGACCAGTGTCGACTGACATCAAGAAACATTCCAACATGTTTCTCTAAAATGTAAAAAATAAAAAGAACCATTAAACTTAAATAATGACTCCATAGCAAAACTAGTTTGTCCTGAAGGTCAGAAAAAAAAGAATTTAGCTGAATTTGATTGTGCTCAAATGTATTTTGCATTAAACTCGACATTCATCCCAGACATGATCAGCATCTCTCTTCAGGCTGCAGAATGAATTTAAGACTTTCCGCGTTTTGACATGTTCATATCTGTTGGGAGTCATTTTGCCAAGTCCCATAAAACCTGTAAATTTCTGTCATGTGTGTCACATGTGTGATGTCTGACAGGGTTTTAGCACCTTTAGACTCTAACAATGGGGCACAGTAGTTGTCATGTGGTAGACTAAGTCTAAAAAACTACAAATGGCTGACTTCCTGTTGGGTTTGGGTCACTGCTCCAAGGAGAGTCGATCTAAATCTGACCCACGTTTGGTATCTGAAGATGATAGCAGTTCGTTCAGAACCGTTCCATTAAGGTTCTGGAGCACCTTCAGGCCCCATGGGTGATCTGTTGGGTGAAACTGGTTCCTGCACCCCAGAGAGATCACATGGGGGGGGGTTCTTTGTAGCCCTCCCGTTTTATAGTTCATCTCCTGTGTCCTGCCCCATCTTCTGGCCCCTCTCTCCAATCTGCTGCAGCCACCTCTGGCAGTGGACCCCCCCTGGCACTGGTCCCAGGCCTGGCAGGCCGGACCCAGACAGGCTTGGCTCGGCTCAGCCGACTCGTTGAGGCAGTTGCACCCTGACTCTGATCTTTATGGTCCCTTATTTCTGTCAGCGAATCAGAAATGTCCTGATTTCTTTCTGGAATCAGGACACTTTGAGGAATTTATTCTAATTGGATCAGGATAATGTGGAATAAATATGTGATGGTATGTTAATAAAGGAGTCAAACTGGTGATTACTGATAGGAGATGGTTCTCCTAAACCTTCAATGTGAAATTAACCCCATTTTTTCCCAAAGATGGAGTCTAACACGTCGAATCCAACCCTCGTTTTTCCATTTTCTCTTTCAGCTCCTGACAGATGGCGAGTCCCTCTCCCCCGGGGGGGAGCCAGTCTCTGTGAATGCGGCCGCATGTCAATCACCGGCTCTCATGTGATGGCTCCTGCCAATGACGTGCCAGCCATATGGGCCTGGCATCAGAGCTGCTATGTAACCCACCCATCCTGCCTCCGAGGTGCCACACGGATCCCTCCGCGCGTCAGGGCGGAGGAGCGGAGCGGAGAGAGAGGCGCGTCCGATCAGGGTGGATGTTGGACGGATGTGGATGTGATGCCCACCCGGACAGAGATGGTGTGAACGCCCCCGCTTCGCTGCGTCTCTGAGCTCCAGTGGAGGTAATCTGATCACTTATCGATCGGGATCAGCTTTTGTTTTAAGGGGTGGGTTGGAGGCAGTATTCTCCGCTATCGGGGATCGTATTGATCTCTCTACCGCCGATCAGACCTGAAATCAATCCATCGATCTCAGAAATGATCTTACGTCCGTGTTTTGCGGTAGTTTGTGATTTTAAAAAAATCTTTTCAAGCGATTATAAATCGTTCAGGTGAATAGCTGAAGCTGCGTGTCTCTGAGCATCGTGGGGGGGGGGGTTCTCTATGGAGATACGCAGGCTAATTGATAAGGTATCAGTTGCATTTCATTCCATTGTGTTTGAACGAATTAGGAAATAGATGCGCCTCTGAGCTCAGTTTGATGGAATAAAGGTGTGAAAATTCCGGGATTTTACCGGTTCTAAATGTCGCTCTAACTTTACTCTCCACAAACTGATTTATTCTTCGATGGGACCTCCGATGTGAGATTTCAGATTAAAAATGTGACTGAATTACGATTTTATGAACCTGAATTTTGCGGTTTAATTAGCCTTGAATTTAATTTTAATTTCTACATCAGTAGAATCTTCCTTTAGGCCTAACCGGGAGGTTAAACTTCAACACCTTTTTTGAAGTCTACAAACTGCGCTTCGTGATCCTTCGTGATCTGCGCTGTTTTTTTTTTTTGTTTTTTTTTCAGAATTCTGTCATAAATAAACCCAAAATGTTCGGCCTGCATGGCTGTGCTGGAATTCATCCCGGATTGTCAGAAGAGGGACCCGAACCCAGTCCCATCTGTAGCAGACCGGCACCGCTCCATGGACCGGCCTGCCTCCGTTAATTTAGGCCTCGAAAATAATTTTAATTTTTAAAGTGAAGCAGAAAAGTGTGGCGCATCAGACACAAACCTTTAATTTCTTAGGCCCATTTTTTACTTAAAAATTAGCAAACAATAATAAACACGAAAACGGTGTTTTTTTTTTCCAAATCAAGTGTCGTGTGTTCTCCGACACACACACACACACACACACACACACACACACACACACACGCACACGCACACGCACACACACGCGCGCGCACGCGTCTGGATTCGGGTTTAATTCTGATTCGTTCCGTCATACCATCTGAAAACCAGCAGGATGAAAGTTGTCAGTTAAAAATTGACGGATCAATACCGCTGATCGATAACTATACACGTGGAATGGCTCCAGGATGAACTGGCGGTCTGCATCCCCTGGGGCCTTGTGGGTGGTGGTGGGGGGGGGGCTCAGGCGCCTGGCACCCCCTCTGGGTGCGCCCCGCTAACCCCTCTACCTGCCGCTAACCCCTATACCCGCCGTTAACCCCTCTACCTGCCGCTAACCCCTATACCTGCCGTTAACCCCTCTACCTGCCGCTAACCCCTATACCCGCCGTTAACCCCTCTACCTGCCGCTAACCCCTATACCCGCCGTTAACCCCTCTACCTGCCGCTAACCCCTATACCCGCCGTTAACCCCTCTACCTGCCGTTAACCCCTCTACCTGCCGCTAACCCCTATACCCGCCGCTAACCGCTCTAACTGCCGCTAACCGCTCTAACTGCCGCTAACCGCTCTAACTGCCGCTAACCGCTCTAACTGCCGCTAACCGCTCTGCGTCTCGCGCAGGTTGCCCCCATGTTGAGCCGTCTGTTCAGCGAGGTGCTTCCGGACGTCCAGAGGCTCGCGGCCGACTGGGCGGACGACACCGACACCGACGACTGCAAGGCCGCGCGCGACGGGCGCGAGCCGTGCGCGCTGGACGAGGACGACCTGGACGGGCCGCCGGAAGGCAGCAGCCGGGCGGAGTCCGAGATGGCGGGAGACGACGATGACGAGGAGGAGGAGGACGGTGAGGAGGAAGAGGGGGGGGAGGAGTGCGGGGACGAGCCCGGCGGCGGGGACAAGCCGAAGAAGCGCGGCCCGAAGAAGCGCAAGATGACGGCGGCGCGCATGGAGCGCTCCAAGTTGCGCCGGATGAAGGCGAACGCGCGGGAGCGCACGCGCATGCACGACTTGAATTCCGCGCTGGACAATCTGCGCAAAGTGGTGCCGTGCTATTCCAAAACCCAGAAGCTGTCCAAGATCGAGACCCTGCGCCTGGCCAAGAACTACATCCTGGCGCTGGGGGAGATTTTACGCAACGGGAAGCGGCCGGACGTGGTGGCCTACGTGCAGATGCTGTGTAAGGGGCTGTCCCAGCCCACCACCAACCTGGTGGCGGGGTGCCTCCAGCTCAACACCAGGAACTTCCTGACCGAGCAGTGTTCGGACGCGGCCCGCTTCCACATGCCCACCTCCCCGTTCTCCGTGCACCCCTACTCCTACCGGTGTTCCCGCCTCTCCAGCCCCCACTACCAACCCGGTGCGGGGCCCATCAACCTGAGGGGCCACTCTTACAGTTCTGGCTATGAGGCCGCGTACCCCCCAGGAGGGACGTCCCCAGACTACAGCAGCCCGGACTACGAGGCCCAGCACAGCCCCCCCGTGTGCCTGAACGGCGGGCGGCAGCAGGAGCCCCCGGAGACGGACCGGAACTACCACTACTCTATGCATTACTCCGGACTGTCCCGACCGGGACACAGCCTCAACTTTGGGCCCTCGGGAGCGCGCAGCGGGGGCGCGCATTCGGAAAACATCCCACCTTTCCACGACGTGCACCTGCACCACGACAGGGCCCCCCCTTACGAGGACCTCAACGCGTTTTTCCACAACTGAACCCTATCGATGATCGAATAACCGTCAAAGACAATCGTGTAATATTGGACACGGGACCGGATGTTCCCTCCTGCGTCCTGATGATGTCATCCCTGTACAAAGTGTCTCCAGTGATCTCATGTATGCAGAATGAATGCATCACATATGTATAGGCTACATGTTATGACACAAACAAGAGAATAAAATGTTTTATAATCGTCTGATATTTGGCTCCTGGGCCTCACACCCAAAATAGAATTCACACACAAAAATAGAGGTTCAAATAGAAATTTCCAAATATTTTTATTCCACTAAAATCACTTTTAGCTGGAAAAGACCCAAGTCGTTTTTATTCCAACCAATATTTTTGCAAAAATGTGATATCCTCCAAATTTGTCTTGATTTTAACTTAAAAAATTAAGAATTGATATTCAAAAGAAATAAAGTTCAAGGTCAACTATTTCAAATTTGACTCAAAAATGAAGATTAACTATTTTGGCCTGTCCTGTCCAACATATCACAAAAGAACTGTGACGTGAGAAAAAGTTTTGGCCTAATTTGAAGGCCGGTTACACTCAAAACCACTTATTAAACTTTAACTAATGTAATTTAAAATTTTTGAACTGTCAATAAATCAAACAAACAGGAGAAAGAAACTGACAGAATAAGCAAAAATATTAAAAACGTATTGAAAAGGAATTTTAAGGCCACAAGTTGCACGTTTTATTTTAACATTGAGCTTTAAAGGCTCATTGGTAAGTTTTGCATCAACGTGTGTATGATGAAATAAATCCTCACACACCACCTGTGGAATTGTGGGATTATAAAACTACAGGTGTCAAATGCAGATTAAAATAAGGAACGGTCATGACCTCTGAATGAGAGGACGGCCACTGAGTCACTAATTCAATTTTTTTCTTGTTTCAACAGAAAACTTTTCTGTTCCTTAGATTTTTATGAATAAAATTGGGTGTTTTGGAGAAGAAAAAGGGCAGAGCAGCAAATATTTAAAATAAAATAAGACAGAAACGTATAGAAAATGAGTTCCACCTTCAGTGTTCTGAGTCAGCAGGAGCAAAAAGGCCTCAAAACTCAGAAAGTGCATGTCTACATGAGTTTGCATGATTTTTTTTTTTTTGGGGGGGGGGTCTTTGGTCTGAATTTGCAGATTTCACACTTTCTGGGTGAGTCAACAGAAACACCTCCCCCCCCCCAAGAATAAACTCGCTCCAGGCCGAATGATGATGCTTTTCTGTCCCTAACATCCCTGAAATCGTGGACCGGTCCATCGGGCTCCAGGCTCCTCATCGGTTCTGGTTCTCAGATGAAGAGCAGGTTCCATGCTTGGACCCCCGCCCAGGGCCCCAGGTGTTCCTGCTGATATTCAGGGGACACAGAAACTAGCAACACCCAAATATTCTGTGATTCCATTTCTCCAGTCTGAGCTTCTCTCTGCAGGTGAGTCACAAGACGCAGAAACACCCCCCCACCCCCACCCCCCCCCAAAAAAAGACTCTACTTTTAAATCAGTTCAACCAGAAAAAAGCTGCTGTTCACAAATATTTTCAAATGATGAATTTGTCCTCAAGTGATTTTTGTGTCCTAATAATATATTTGATGTTAAAGATGGTGAATTTAAGTTAAACAGAAATTACATTTGACTTCAAAATCAGCCTAAATCCCAAATAATCATTTACAAAAATGTAATAATTTTGACAACAATTGGATTTAATCAGTTATTCAATTTTATTTAACATCTAGTTCAAATTAATCGAATTAAATTTCATTAAAGTGTGAAACTACTGAATTTTTTTTGACATTAGTGTTTTGGTTCCCCCAGCAGAATCTGATGGATCACATGATGTAGTTTTTAGACTATAAAATCATGATAATCTATGTTCAATATTAACTTCATCACAACTATAATCAAAATTAACTTAATTAATCATTCTGATTTATTTGATTTAATTGGAATGTGATTTCTGATTGAGTCCAGTTCTCAGTGACGTTCAGGACTCAAACCTGAAGAAGAAAAGTCGACATCTATTTTTATGGAAAATATTCGAGAAACTGGGAGGTGGGTCCAGACGGACTGGGAGGACTGGTGCTGATGGGACACATAAATAAATCACATCCGACCTTTTTTCTTTTTATTTATAACTGTTGATTTGATCCGGATGGAGCTGAATTAAAATCTAAACCTTTAAAAACATTTTTTATTCTCTGGTCGGGAATAAACGGTGAGTCTCATCTTTTTATCATGCAGAGGGATGGATGGGACTATTATTTAAAATATTATTTAAAATATTTTAAACACTTTCCTTCCAGATCCCGACACGGACACCTGTCTGAGCGTCTGAACGCCCCAAACCGGTTTCACGTTTCCCCCTCGGAGCACACGGTAGTCCGGACGAAGGCCGGACCTGGGGACGGAGCTCACCGGGCTGGCAGGAGGTACCGACCCGGTGCCAAGGCGCTAAATGTCGGCGCACCGGTACCGGCGCAGCACTGCGCCAGCGACCCGCTGCCAGCTGCGCCACGTGACCCCCGCTCGGCCCCTGCCAAAGTGGCCCTGGAGGGAGGGCCCCGGTATTTCTTTGCTAATTCGCCCAGCATCTGTTCATCATTCCGGTCCGGCACAAACAGACCCTTCTCTCCTTTTGCGCGACACCGACGCGTGACGCGCGTTTTTCTGCAAGATTGCGGGAAATTTGGGGTAAATTTATAAAAAAAAAATAGAATTAAATAAAAATATCACTGAAAAATATTTATTTACTGGGAAATAATGACGTAGAGTTAATTAATCGTTTTATTCCCCCCACGGGTGCTGACGTCATCATGATGTAACGGTCACTGTAAATATCTAAAGGCTAATCCGACACTAAAACCCATCAAATCAATTAATGGATTCATTTCGAGCCTAATTGTCCCAATAAATGTTTAGAAAATGTAATTACTGTAATGAAATAATCCAGAGCAGAGATGACGGTAATCTGAGTCCGGCCCCCATCTGGACAGATTTCACCGCCATTTGTCAGATTAGAGTCACATTTATAGGATTAATTAAATTAGGATTAATCTCTGGGGAAATATTTCCCAGCCCTGATCAGTGGCATTATATTAAAATTGTGTGTGTGTGTGTGTGTGTGTGTGTGTGTGTGTGTGTGTGTGTGTGTGTGTGTGTGTGTGTGTGTGTGTGTGTGTGTGTGTGTGTGTGTGTGTGTGTGATCCTGCAGGTCATCATTAGGAATTATCAGAAACTTTTTCAAATTGAGTTCAGTCGATATTTGTTTTTGATGTTTTGATGTTTTATTCTATTTAAATTTCTTCAAATTAGAACAACAAAGTTTTTATTACTGCCCCAAACAAGCATACATATTAACGTATTGATCTGTGATTGCTGATCGATACAGCGGCTGATTGATTTTAACATTCTCTCTTTGAGCTTCTCTCAGGTGTTTCATGACATTTGATGATTGTCCTCTGATTGGTTACTGATGTAAAAGCCCCGCCCTCTCCGACCTTGTGAACTCAGGCCTCCGTGGACCCGTTTGCTTACTGACAAGTGTCAATAAAGGTTTGTTCAAAGCTCCTGTTGGAAAGGAAGCATCCGTGGAAGGTTCACACCTTCATCTTCTCTCATCCAGAGGCCCCTGGAAAAGGGGAGGTGTGGAGGGTGGGGGGGGCAAGGGGCCACACATTAGCCCCCTGTCCCACGATGGGAGGGGTTCATACACTTGATCATTGGATTCCTGTCCACTGATGTAAAATAAAAGAGGCCAAAATTTCAAAAAAAACAACCAGGGGATTGGTCCCGCCCATTTCTGTTTACACAAACAATTATGTTGACAAATCTATTATTTATTTATTATTTATTAACATTTCTCACGTCATCACGTCTGATTTAAAATCAGCGTTTCTTCTTTTTTAAATGGTTCCAATCCCAGCAGGTATGGGATGGTCGTCAGGCTCATCCGCCGTCGCCACCACCTTGTCGTGCCACGCCCAACTCTACGGTGACATTCCACTGCGTCTGAAACGGCGGCGATGAGTCGCGGCGATGAGTCGTTACCGGCGGCGATGAGTCGCTGCTGGCGGCGGAGTGTCTTTGTGTTGGGGGGGGGAGGCAGAAGGTGTGAAACCTCACTGTGGCTTTAAATGGAGGAGTCTGCAGAGCTCCTGAGGATTTGTCATGTTTGATGTGTGTGTGTGTGTGTGTGTGTGTGTGTGTGTGTGTGTGTGTGTGTGTGTGTGTGTGTGTGTGTGTGTGTGTGTGTGTGTGCAGGGTATAGAGGTTGTTGTCACTCTGCACAGATGGTGGGAGTGTTTTATTTATTTATTTATTTATTTTGGGGGGGGGTGAGGAAATGAGGGGGGGTAAGAGGAGGGGGGGCGTGTGCCTCTGATGCTGCCTTGCCACGGTCACGCGGGCAGCAGTAATTGGCCTCCATATTGAGGGGTTTTGCGGTGCTGCAGGGTGGGCAAACTCCCAGCTGGACCTGTCAGATGGTATTCAATCCAGCTCAGTGCCCTCGCTCCTGTGCCCCCCCCCATGCCCACCCCCCCATCCTCACCCTCTCCTCTTCATCCCACACGCAAACTTACATCCTCCCTTCCTCGTCACGTTCTTTCCTCACCTTTCTTCCCTCCAGCTTTTCTCATCGATGGTCGAATTTCTCTCACAACTTGATGAAGTACATCACACCCTCCTCACCCACGCTCACACCGCCCCCTGCAGGACGGAGAGCCGTTAACGCCTCCAGTCCCTCCCACCGTCGTGGGTAAGTTACACCGCTCCTCAAGAAGGATGCCCATCCAGGTCAGAGGTCAGCTGCATTTATTTCCCCAAAGGTTTGAACAGGAAGGTGAGAAATAAAACAGGTTGACGTTGAAAACGTTTCCTGATCGTCTCCTCACAATCCGAACGACCAATCATAGCAGCAGCTAGCGGCGTAGCTGCTAGCGGGGTAGCCGCTAGCGGCGTAGCGTGGTACAGGTGAGCAGAACCAGGAAATGAGTCCAGAGGAGAAACGACTGATGAAGCAGAAACAGAGGAAGAGGAGAACAAGGAGAGGAGGAGGAAGTCAGAATAAAGAGGAAGGAGGGGAAATGAGACACAGGTGACACCCTTTGGGGCGGGGCTTCAGGTATTAATAATGATAGTAATAATAGTAGTCGTAGTAGTAGTAATACAATAGTAATAGTAGTATTCCAGGTCAGGGTTTTGTTTTTCTGTTATTCTTTGACATCCAGTGGAATGACAGTAATAATATTATAACATCTAATTCTACATGTTTATTCTGTTTATCTTCTGTTGTTGATATTAGAAAATAATATTTTATTGAATATTATTGTTCAGCTTCTTTCTACACTTTGAGACGAGACACAAAAACCTCCTCGACTGCAGGAGAATCCAGAATGAAATCCTTCCAGCTCCTCCTCTGCTCCCAGGAATCAGCAGTGAGGGTTGTAACGCACTAATGAACAGCTGTCACCGAGTTTACACACCCGCTCACACACATACACACATGCAGATGCTCACACACACACACACACACACACACACACGCACACGCACACGCACACACACACACACACACACACACACACCTCTTAGGTGCCGGCCTTGACGCAGCAGCACACCCACAGGTTTTGACTTTGTGAGCGTCTGACCTCTGCGTGTGCGTTCGAACACGCGTGTATTTTGTGCACATGTAACTAACTAATTAATAGAAAATAATTAAAGATTAGATGTCTTTGATCTTTTCCTCCACGGTCGCGTCTCATTTACAGTCCTGTGTTTTATTGTTAGATTTATAAACGTCTACAGATGCATTCAGGACGCTCCTTTGTCGTTTTTCACTTGAATGCATCATAAAGTGTTAAAATAATTATTTATGATGCAGAATAATTTATTATTGTTCAAAAATAACTTAACATGTTCTTTATTTACTACAACAATGAAACTTAAACCATTGATTATTTAATTATTATTATTCCTGGCTCAAACTTACTGTAATGACTGATGATACTGCAGTAATGACCAATGATACTGCAGTACTGTGGGTATTTACTGCAGTACTGTGAGTATTTACTGTAGTACTGTGAATATTTACTGTAGTACTGTGAGTCTTCACTGCAGTACTGTGAGTCTTTACTGTAGCACTTTGAGTCTTTACTATAGTACTGTGAGTCTTTATTGCAGTACTGTGAGTCTTTACTGTAGTACTGTGAGTATTTACTGTAGTACTGTGAGTCTTTACTGTAGCACTTTGAGTCTTTACTGTAGTACTGTGAGTCTTTATTGCAGTACTGTGAGTCTTTACTGTAGTACTGTGAGTATTTATTGCAGTACTGTGAGTCTTTACTGTTGTACTGTGAGTATTTACTGTAGTACTGTGAGTCTTTACTGTAGCACTTTGAGTCTTTACTGTAGTACTGTGAGTATTTACTGTAGTACTGTGAGTCTTTACTGTAGCACTTTGAGTCTTTACTGTAGTACTGTGAGTCTTTATTGCAGTACTGTGAGTCTTTACTGTAGTACTGTGAGTCTTTATTGCAGTACTGTGAGTCTTTACTGTAGCACTTTGAGTCTTTACTGTAGTACTGTGAGTCTTTATTGCAGTACTGTGAGTCTTTACTGTAGTACTGTGAGTCTTCACTGCAGTACTGTGAGTCTTTACTGTAGCACTTTGAGTCTTTACTGTAGTACTGTGAGTATTTATTGCAGTACTGTGAGTCTTTACTGTAGTACTGTGAGTCTTCACTGCAGTACTGTGAGTCTTTACTGTAGCACTTTGAGTCTTTACTGTAGTACTGTGAGTCTTTATTGCAGTACTGTGAGTCTTTACTGTAGTACTGTGAGT